>JADRCD010229307.1:0-16795 GCA_019843815.1 Montemys delectorum
CCCTTTGCAAATCCCTTATCCCATCCCCCATTACCCTGCTTCTATGAGGGTGCTCCCCCACCCACCTAGCCACTCACATCTGACTGTCCTAGCATCAAGCCTTTGCAGGAGCAAGGACCTCCCCTCCTATTGATGCCATATAAAGGCACTCCAGCTCCTTCAGCCCTTCCCCTAACTCTTCCATTGGGGCCCTTGTGCTCAGTCCAATGGTTAACTTCGAGCATCCCCATTTGTATTAGTCAGGATCTGGCAGAGCCTCTCAGGAGGCAGCTCTATCAGGCTCTTGTGAACAAGCAGTTCTTCACATCCACAATAGTGTCTGGGTTTGGTGTCTGCATGTAGGATGGATCCCCAGGTGGGGCAGTCTCTGGATGGCCTTTCCTTCAGTCTCTGCTCCACTCTTTCTCTCTGTGTTTCCTTATAGGAGCAATTGTGAGTTACAATTTTGGAGATTGGTGGGTGGCCCCATCTTTTAACTGTGGGGGTCCACGCCATATCCTCTGGATATGGTCTCTACAGTTTCTCCCTTCTCTTTGTGGGGTATTTCAGCTAATGTCATCCCTGTTGGGTCCTGGAAGGCTCTTGTTTTTTAGGCATTTAAGACTTCCTGGGTGCTACCTCCAATTCCCTCTCCACCATTTCTATATACCTCTGTTCAATTTCCTGGCCCTTTGTACTTCTCCTCATCTCCTTCCACACAAGATTCTGCTCCTCTTTTTCCTCTCCACATCTTCCCTTCCTCCCAAGTCCCTCCTACCTTCTACTTCCCTTGATTATTTTGTTCCCCCTTCTCAGTAGGACTGAAGCATCAACTCTTTGGTCTTCCTTTCTGTTTAGCTTCATGTGGTCCATGAATTGTATTGTGGCTATTCCACACTCTTTGACTAATACCCACTTATCAGTGAGTAAATTCCATGTTGTGACTGAGTAATTTCACACAGCATGATATTTTCTATATCCATGCATTTGCCTATGGGCTTCATGAAATCATTGTTTTTAAAAGCTGAATAGTATATTTCATTGTGTAGATGTACCACATTTTCTGTATCATTTCTGTTGAGGGACATCTTAGTTATTTCCAGCTTCTGGCTATTATAAATATGACTGCTATGAACATAGTGGAGCATGTGCCCTTATTAGATGTTGAAGCATATTCTGAGAATATGCCCAAGAGTGGTATAGCTGGGTCCTCAGGTAGTACTATGTCTACTTTTCTAAGGAACCACCAGAATCATTTCCAGAGTGGTTGTACCAGCTTGCAATCCTACCAGCAATGAAAGAGTGTTCCTCTTTCTCCACATCCTTGCCAGCCCCTGCTGTCATCTGAGATTTTGATCTTAGCCATTTCATTGCTGTGAGATGGAATCTCAGGGTCATTTTGATTTGCATTTCCCTGATGATTAAGGATGTTAAACATTTCTTTTCTTATTAATATTTTCTTTATTTACATTTCAAATGATATCTCCTTTTCCAGTTTCCTCTTTGGAAAAAAAAAACCCTGACCTCTCCTGTTTACCAACCCACTCTCTCTTGCTTCATCATTCCCATACACTGGGGTATAGAGGCTTCACAGGACCAAGGGCCTCTCCTCCCACAGATGACTGATTAGGCCATCTTCTGCTACATATGCAGCTGGAACCATGAGCCCCCTATGGTTGGTAGTTTAGTCCCTGAGAGCTCTGGGGATACTGGTTAGTTCATATTGTTGTTCCCCTATGGGGCTACAAACCCTTCATCTTCTTGGGTCATCTAGCTCCTTCACTGGGGACCCTGTGCTCAGTCCAATGGATGGCTATGAGCCTCTACTTCTGCATTAGTTGGGTACTGTCAGAGCCTCTTAAGAGACAGCTATATCAAGATTCTGTCACCAGCCCTTGCTGGCATCCACAGTAGTGTCTGGGTTTGGTGATTGAATATGGGAAGGATTCCCAGGTGGGGCAGTCTCTGGATTGCCCTTCCTTTAGTCTCTGCTCCATACTTGTCTTTGCAACTCCTTCCCTGGGTATTTTGTTTCCCCAAGAAGGATTGAAGTATGCACACTTTGGTATTCCTTCTTCTTGAGTTTCTTATGGTTTGTGTATTGTATTTGGGGTTTTCCAGAGCTTTTGGGCTAATATCCACTAATTGGTAGACATTGCTTTAGGTGCTTCTCAACCATTCATGTTTCCTCAGTTGAGAATTCTCTGTTTAGATCTCTTCCTCATTTTTAATAGGGTTATTTGGTTCTCTGGATTCTAACTTCTTAAATTCTTTGTATATCGTGGATATTAGCCCTCTATTGGATATAGAATTGATAAGATCTTTTCCCAATCTATTGGTTGCCATTTTGTTCTATTGACAGTGTTCCTTGCCTTACAGAAGCTTTGCAATTTTATGAGATCCCATTTGTCATTTCTTGATCTTATAGAATAAACCATTGGTATTTATTGGAAAGTTTCCCCTGTGCCTATGTGTCCCAGGCTTTTCCCTACTTTCTCTTCTACTAGATTCATTGTATCTCTTTTTATGTGGAGGTCCTTGATCCACTTGGTCTTGAGCTTTGTACAGGGAAATAAGAATGGATCAGTTTGCATTCTTCTGCATGTTGACCCTCAATTGAACCAGCATCTTTGTTGAAAGTGCTGTCTTTTTTCTACTGGATGGTTCTAGCTTCTTTATCAAAGATCAAATGACCATAGGTATGTGGGTTCATTTCTGAGTCTTCAATTCTATTCCATTGATCTACCTCCCTGTCACTGTACCAATAACATGTAGTTTTTATCATGATTGCTCTGTAGCACAGCTGGGGGTCAGGTATGGTGATTTCCTTCAGATGTTCTTTCATTGTTGAGAATAGTTTTCACTATACTGGGTATTTTGTTATTCCAAATGAATTTGCAAGTTGCTCTAAGTCTGTGAAAAATTGAGTTGGAATTTTGATGGGGATTGCATTGAATCTGTAGATTGCTTTCAGCAAGATGGCCATTTTTATGATATTAATACTGCCAAATGAGCATGGGAGATCGTTCCATCTTCTGAGATCTTCTTCTATTTCTTTCTTCAGAGATTTGAAATTCTTGTCATACAGTTATGTATGTATATACTTGCTTAGTTAGAGTTACACCAAGGTATATTATATTATTTGTGACTACTGTGAAGGGTGTTGTTTCCCTAATTTCTTTCTCAGCCTGTTTATCTTTTGAGTAGAGGGAGGCCAGTGATTTGTTTGAGTTAATTTTATATCCAGCCACATTGCTGAAGTTTTTTTTATCAGTTGTAGGAGTTCTCTGGTGGAATTTTGGGGTTACTTAAGTATACTACCATATCATCTGCAAACAGTGATATTTTCACTTTTTTCTTTCCAATTTATATCTGTTTGACTTCCTTTTGTTATCTAATTGCTCTGTCTAGGACTTTTAGTATTATATTGAATAGATAGGGAGAGAATGAGCAGCCTTGTTTAGTTCCTGATTTTAGTGGGATTACTTCACGTTTCTCTCCATTTAGTTTGATGGTGGCTACTGGTTTGCTGTATATTGCTTTTATTATGTTTAGGTATGGGCCTTGAATTCCTGATCTTTCCCAGACTTTGAATCCGAAGAGATATTGAATTTTGTCAAAGGCTTTTTTTTTTTGGTATGGTAGGTTACATTGATGGACGAGTGTTTATATTAGCTCTTCTTTCAGAGTCTGATAAAATTCTGTTCAAAAAGCATCAGGGCCTGGGATTTTTTTGATTGAGAATGTTTTAATGACTGCTATGATTTCCTTAGGACATATAGGACTATACAAACAGCTTATCTAATTATGATTTAACTTTTGTAAGTAATATTTATAAAAAAAAATCATCCATTTTTTTTTTTTTTTTTTTTTTTTTTTTAGATTTTCCAGGCCTTTGAAGTTAGACCATGTAATTCTTTGGAGTCCCTAATTGTCTATTGTTATGTCCCCCTTTTCATTATGGTTTTGTTTATTTGAATAGTACCTCTGTAGCTTTTAGTTTGTTTCACTAAGGGTTTGTCTATCTTATTGATTTTCTCAAAGAACAAGCTCTTGGTTTTGTTGATTCTTTGTATTGTTCTGTTTGTTTCTGATTCATTAATTTCAGCCATGGGTTTGATTATTTCCCTTTACTCCTTTTAGGTGTATTTGATTCTCTTTGTTGTAGATGTTTCAGGTGTGCTTTAAAATTGCTAGATCTATTCCATTTCTTTGTGAAGGCATGTAGTACTATGAACTTTCCTCTTAACACTGCTTTAATTGATTCACATTAATTTGGGCATATTATAACTTATTTTTATTGAACTCTAGAAAATCTTTAATTTCTGTATTTTTCTTCCATCCATTGATCTTTGAGTAGAGATGGTTGAAGTCCATCTTTAATCAAAACAAGAGTTATTTCACTTATCATGTATCTTTTGAGCTTGCTTTGTTATTCTCACTATATGGTCACTTTTGAAGAAGGTCTGTGAGGTACTGAGGAAAATGTGTATTCTCTTTTGTTTGGGTGAAATATTCTGTAGATAAATGTCATGTCCATTTGATTGATAATTTTGGTTGGTTTCATTATTTCTTTGTTTAGTTTTTGTCTCAGTGATCTGTCCATTGGTCAGACAGGTTTGTTGAAATCCCACTATTAATGTGGGGGTTCAATATGTAATTTAATCTTTAGTAGTGCTCTTTTACTAAAGTGGGTGATCTTGCATTTGGGGCATAGATTTTTCAGTAAGATATCATCTTGGTGTATTTTTTCTTTGATAAGTATGAAGTATCCGTCTCCATATTTTCTAATAATTTTTTCTTGATAATATGCTTTATTGGACAGAAGAGTGGCTATTCCAACTTGCTTCTTGGATTCTTTTCTTGGATATCTTTTTCCCAGTCTTTATTTTAAATTTATTTTTTTTATTAACTTTACAAACAAATATCTGCCCCCACTTCTTCTCCCAGTACCTCTCATGCAAGTCCTCCCCTAATTCCAACTTACCCATCTCAAAAGAGCTCCATCTAATGTTTGGGTGTGAGTCTCTGCATTTCTTTTGTCTGATGGGTCGAGCCTTTAATAGGACAATTATGCTAGGTTCCTGTTTGTAAGCATATCAGAATATCATTGATAATATCAGGGACTGGTTGTTACCTATGAGATGGTCTCCATTTGGGGCATCGTTTCTTGGCCATTCACACAGTTTCTGCTCTATCTTTGCCATTTGTAATCTTCTGGAAGATCCTTAATCTCTTCATATTGTTAAACAAGATTATCACCTGATTTAAGTATTTTGAAATACCAATGTATTCTTTGATATTATAGAAGAGAATGAGATCCAAAACACTGTGCTAACATTACTATTTTTCTGCCTGTTCCTAGCCTCAGTTTATAGAAATTGATAACAATGAGAGTTATGGCTCATAACCACAATAAAATAAAATAGGTCATACTCTCTTAAATACAAGTTTTGAGACAGTAGAATTTAGATATGGAAATGGAAACATGGTGTGCTATACAGTTCATTAATATTCCACACATTTGTTCATCATCTTTAATAATTTGATAGTAGATAACATATCCAGTAATATATAACATATAGTGTAAAGATGGTAATACTTTATTTTGATTCATGATAGGTATATTTTAAAGATTTTACAAGAAATAGACCTAAAGATTTAAAGACTTTGACTGCCTTGTAATAGAAATTGTCGATAGCTGGATCCCCAAAATAATTTGGCCTTTCAAATAGGCACATAATTATTATTTAAAATAGTAAATTATTAGGTATATTGTAGAACTAAAATATTCTAAATATGAGCCTTTGAGACAAGATCTCAAGTAACTCTATAGCTTCCATTCTGATGATTAAAACTCAAAAGGGAATAAACTAACTAAATCTAAAAATAAGATTAAGGATACGGCATGCAGTCACCATTTTAAATTAAGTCACATGATTTTGGGAAAACCAAAAACTTGCATCTTCTCACACACATAATAATCTAATAGGATTAAAACCCAAATTTCAATCTGAGTGTATAAATTCCCGAGAGCTTTGTTTAAACTATTTCAATAGTTCTGTAAAACCTAGGCTTTTTCCTACTTAATCCAAATGGATTGTCTTCACCACTCTGTTTCTGTTTTCACTAAGGACATAAAATCAATTGTAAAGGAAGCTTCTTCCACATTGGTATGAACTGGCACACAGTTTGGGAGCTCTGACAATGTCCACTGAATTCTTCAACATGTACTTTCAGAAGAATGAATAAAAAGCAACTTTAATTAAGGCCACACTTGATGAAGCACTAACATTGCTGATATAATTAAATCTGAAATACTATTCTCACTCATTTTAATATCCTGTGTGATAAAAAAGAAGTTACATATAAAGCTTGTGCACATATGTTGGATAATGAAATTGAAGACAAAAACTTTTTCTATCACAGAAAACATTTCCATGATAATATTAGAAAAGAAAACAAGCTTTACCATGAATAACCATAAAGTAAAAATGAATTTATAGTTTTTAAAAACTATAATGCACAAAATGATATTCTCACTTATAATTTCTCCTAAGTAATATGTAACATTGTTAAAGGAAAATATGAACCTGGAAAGATAATAAATAATTATCTACAGAGAAACCTGAAAAAGGTCATCCTGGTAAAAATAGAGGTTTATTATTAATATACCTTATTTAAGCTGTCATCCAGTGTTTATTTAGTGTGAGACAATAAAAAAGTAAAAACATTATGTTTGTTAGAATAAGAAAAATATTTGTGTATGCAATACTTAAAGAATCTTAAGGAGAGCAGCAATGTGTTTTGGTAGATGTGATTCAAAGAATGTGTGAATAGCACTGCATAGCCATAAGACTTATTCATCTTTTATAAAAATTTTAAAGGGAAGCATTGGCTATAAAGATGTAGTGCACTGATACAGAGAGGACATTTGAATGGCTCTTTTTATTTAGAAATACAGTGGTGACTGGACACACATATGTGCATTACATCAAGCTCACAACCACAGGCATTCCTTATTTTATCAGGTGAGGAGGATTATGTAGATTGAGAGAAGGAGGCTAGTGGAACTTCTCGGAGTCCTTGTTTCAGTAGAAAACTGAGGCAGTGCCGTGGAGTGCTCCTAAGAGGAAAGTGACTTTATTGAGCAGAAAATATCAAAGGGAGCATTTGCTAAAATAGCTTTCCTAAACCTCAACTGCCTGTTTGCTTTCTATTGTTGTCCTGCCTGGGGCTTCTATATCAGTCTCTTTGGTTTCTAAAACATATTCTGTTACTGGAAGTGTACCTTTTCAAAGAAAAGTTAGTCTGCAAGGATCACCATTTCAGCAGTTATTTTTTTAAAAAGTCAGTAAATGTTTGAACAATGAGAACCATTCTGTTAGATTTGGATTAAACCACCCAAGCCTGAGTTCTGTCCTGAGCCGTGTTAGAAGTTCTCAGTAAAGTCAAGGTTTATGTTTTTAAGTATGTGTGTATGTATTTATGTATGTATGTATGTATTTACTGCAGTATCCAAGACTTAGAAGTTTAAGAAGCCAATCTTATAGAAACTGGGAAGCATGGTAGTCAATTTTCATTGTCACCTTGGCTGGATTTAGAATCAATTCTGTGACTGAGGCAAAGTAGAAGGTAAGTCATAGTGTTTAAAATGGCGTCAGCTGAGGGTAGATTCACCACCCTATAGGTGACTGGAACATTTCCATGGGCTGAGTGGAATAAAGGAGGGTTGGGAAGGACAGTCAAAGCCAGGATTCTGCTCAGCTCTGTCTAAGCCCATTGTGAAGTAAACTAGGGTGCTGTGCAGTGACTCTCCTATCCTTACTGACTGACTGACTGAAATCCTTTGAAACTCTCAGTCAAATGAGTCTTCTCCTTTTAGTTACAGGAGCCCAGCAATGTGATCAAAGTTATAGAAAGTGTTAAAGGGTGGGTTGATTATGTGTGTGTGTGTGTGTGTGTGTGTGTGTGTGTGTGTGTGTGTATACATCTGTGTGCAGGCCAAACAGCAACCTTGGAGGTACTTCCTTCAATATTATCTATTTCTTTATTCAGACAGGATCAAGGTCACTGACTGGTCTGGAATTTGCCAATAAGCCCAATTGGCTGGCTAGAGAACCTCCAGGAGCCACTGTCTCTTCCTCCTCTAGGATTTTCATTAGCATAATAAGCACATACCAGGAGACTAAGAATTTTTATATTGGCTATGGAAATCAGAGTTATGATTTCACACTTGTATAGTAACCACAATGCTATCTTGGGTTTCTTCCCAAATCCAAGAATGAACATAGTAAATTGTAGTGATTTTAAGGAAATAATTTTATGTCATATTAGGTGTTCATTTTACCTACTAATGATCCCTTTCAGGAGTAAAGTATAAAGCATTACAACAGATTCATATACATTTCATAGACTATTTTTATGGTAGGAATAATTCACAAGCATAATATACAGAAAATGAGGGAAAATCATGTGCATATAAGGTATTAGTTACTAATTAATTAATAAAGGAAGTGATTGGGTTTATTTCTTGGTCTTTTTTTTTCCTGATATCTTCTATGTCACAATGAGCCTACTTCTAGCATTATTTTAACTGCATTCACTATGGTAGTTATTATTTACTATCCTGACTTGGTCCTCTTATAAAGTACTACAACACAAAGTACTTTATCCTACACCCAAAAATTGTACGTATCCAAAGCTATAAGACATTGAGTTACTTTCATCAGTCACAACACATAGTACTTTAGTTAAAGATCATAATACATACTCAGTATGAGGAAGAAGACATTCAGGACCCTAATAATTTTGTTAGCATAAACACTGATGAGCCACACCTTGTGTAAATTTGTATTCATGTGTTTCAATTTATTTTAATCTTATGTATATAAGTGTTTTGTTTGCAGGTATGTTTATTCATTATCTGTTCACCATTTATTTTATGTACCATTTTTCTTATAGTACCAGATTTCTTGGAACTGGAGTTATGGGTAGCTATAAACTAACATGTGGATTCTGGGAATTAAACATGGGTTCTCTACAAGAATAGCAAGTGCTTATAATTACTGAGCCACCTCTTCAGCCTTTTAATTTATTTTAAAAAATTGATCATTGGTCAAGTGCTGGCAGAACCTCCCAGGGAACAGCCACACAAGGTTCCTGTCATGCAATGCCTCTTGGCAACAGCAACGATTTCAGGACTTGGTGTCCACAGACAGGATGGATCCCCAGTTGAGGCAGTCCCCTGGATGGCTCTTCCTTCAGTCTCTGCTCCATTTTTTTGTAGACGTGGATACTCACACTCAGCCATCAGACTGAGCTTGGGGACACCTTACCAGAGCTAGCAGAGGGACTAAAGGAGCAGAGGGTGTACTGCAACCCTATACAAAAGCAATGTTGGCTGTCCAGACCACCCAGAGCTCCCAGGGACTAGACCACCAACCAAGGAGTGTACAGGAGGGATCCATAACTCGAGAAACATATGGAGCAGAGGATGGCCTGTGTGACATCCATGGGAGGGGAAGGCCTTTGGTCTTGTGGAGGTTTGATGTCACAGTATAGGGGAATGCTGGAGTAGTGGGGCAGGAGTGAGTGGTCAGCGGAGCATCCTTATAGAGGCAAAGGGGAGGAAGAGAGCATAAATGGGATTGGAGTAGTTGTGGAGGGGGATATCATTTGAGATGTAAACAAATGAGATGATTAATAAAAAATTAAAATAATCATATTCTTCTCCCTCTTCATATTGTTTACATGCTAGTCTCCTTCCTATCCATCTAAATGTAAGGTATTCCGTAGAAGCAAGTAAACTAACTAAACACCTAATATAACAATAAAAACTCCAAATCATGTGCATCCAAGTACAACAATACTTGAAAAGAAACAAAACCAAAATAACTTCATCAAACTGTGACCCAATAAAAGCACATGCACACCTGACACACGAACTATGAAGCTCATTATTTGGTGATCAATTACTACTGAAACAGGATCTGTCCTGGAGTCACTGATAGAACCAGTATCACTTATTGGAAAAATCAGATTTTCCTCTCCCTAGAGGTATAAAGACAATTCAGTTGTCAATCTTTATCTTACTGACTTTATCATTCATTCATTTACTTTTTAAAATATAACAAATTAAAATGCAATAAGATAAAATAAAAACTATCACATCAATTGTGGGCAAGACAATTCAACAGAAGAAAAAACGCCTAAGAGAACACACAGGTGTCAGACTGTTCCTCTGCACTCTCAGGAATCTTACAAAAACACTAAACTGGAAGACAGAATATAAGTGCAGAGGACCAGATGCAGACCCTTGCAGGCCCTATGGATGCTGCTTCAGTCTCTGTGAGTTCAAATGTACCTTTTCATGAGCTAGAGAATCTTATTTTCCTGCTGATCTCCAAGCGCTCTGACTATTTCGTTCCTTCTACCTCCTTTTCTGACTGGTTTTCTGAGCTCTGAGGAGATGGATTTAAAATATTTAACTTTAAAAAGTATTTTAAATAATAAAAATTTAATTAATTAATTTAAAAGGATTTGAGTTATAATTTTGAATAATTTTGGATAGCATTGTAAGAGTACATAGTTCTGACTGCTGCCTCTAAAACAAAGTCTTCAGTGTTGGTTATGCTAAGATCTTCCCAATTTTCTCTTCCTCCAAATAGTCTATATAAACAATATTATGTTTATCATTAATTTTTAACCTGACAAAATCTAGAGTTATGTAGGAAGAGAGTCTCTATGAGGGATTATCTACATTGGTTTGACATGTAGATTGTGAGAAATTAGTTATTTCATTAATGTGGGAAGACCCAGCTCACTGTGGAATCACCACCCCCCAAGTGTGTGTGTGTGTGTGTGTGTGTGTGTGTGTGTGTGTGTGTATGTGTGTGTGTGTGTGTGTGTGTGCATGTATGCATGTGTGTGTGTGTGGAGGGAGTTCCTGTAGGAAAGCAGGGTAACAGAGCAAATGAGCTGAGTCTAATTAATCTTGTACATCTTTCTATCATTTAATGAGGGTGTGATAAGAACAGCATTCTCAAGCTTCAACTGTTGTGACTTCCTCTCAATAATAGACTATAACCTGGAATTGTGAACTAAAATAATCCTTATCTCTTTTAAAATATAAATTACAAAAATGTGTCATTTTACATAGGCACCGTGAAGCTAGAACAATTTTAAAGCTGTTACACTGAGTTATGCATGTTGGGAAGGGAGAAACAGAGAAGCAGGATGGGAGAGACGTGCTACCCCACTGTGATATCATGAATTCCAGTGAGGCTTTTTTTTTTTCTGGAATGTATTTACTCTTGTTCATGTAGTAGAGGATGACCTTGTCGGCCATCAATGGGAGGAGAGGCCCTTGGTCCTGAGAAGGCTCGATGCCCCAGTGTAGGGGATGCCAGGGCAGGAAGGCAGGATTGGGTGGGTGGGTGGGTGAGGGAGCACCCTCATAGAAGCAGGGGGAGGGGGTGGGATAGGGGGACTCAGGAAAGGAACCTGGGAAAGGAGAAAGCTTTTGAAATGTAAATAAAGAAAATATCCACTAAAAGAAAATAAGAAAATAAATAAATATTTCTATTAATCATTTACCAAAAATTCTTAAAAAACTTAAATATGTAATCAATGAGTGCAGACAAACATCTGGCGATTAATTTGATGTTAAAAATACAATCTAGATAAAGTAATTCAAGAGTTTCTCTATCAAAGTAGATAACATTACAAATGCATAATTTTTCTGTCACAAGTATAGTCAATGTAAATAAAATGAAAGCAATTGGAAGTCACCCTGGGAAATAGTAAAACAAATTGTGTCGGGAAATATCTATACAACTATGCATACATGTTAATTTGTAAAATATTAATAGTTTATAATGTTTCTCTTTTGATAGCCTTTGTTGAGAAGATTATTATAGTATTAGATTTATATTTTAATATGTATTCTTTTATGAAATATTTTTCCTTGATATATTTTGAAATATTTAAATTGTATAATTTAGTCTTCTTCTACATAAAGCAATGCTCAGTAAGTTGGAATGATCAATGAAATCACCAAGAGGGACCCATTACTTGTGTTATGTAGTAGAGTCATAGCTATGTGAGTCTCTGAAAGTACAGTCGAGCTGAATGCACCAAGTCACCTTACGCACTCTCTGTGGATAAGGATTGCTGTGAATAGCAAAGCATGGTCAAAGGTTAATGATTTTAACAAGACCTCAATACATTTGACATAGTAAAAATTTAATGTCTACACGATAGGCTTAAACTGGTATTTATCATATTTTTTTCACAAAATTCACATCAAATTGAGATTATTCTATAAAGTAATAACTTAAATAGTTGCCTTTTCTTCACAAAAAAAATCACATTTTACAGGTTATGATACACCAAATATGCCAAAAATCTTAAAACTGTAGGTAATTTCACAAATTTTGTTTTCTTTTTCATTTGCCTTCTGTTATCCAACGTCTGCCATCAATATTCTCATGCATAAAGTATTTTCTGTTTTTTTTGTTTGTTTGTTTGGTTTTTTTTTTTTTGGTTTTTCAAGACAGGGTTTCTCTGTGTAACCCTGGCTGTCCTGGAACTCACTCTGTAGACCAGGCTGGCCTCGAACTCAGAAATCCACCTGCCTCTGCCTACCAAGTCCTGGGATTAAAGGCGTGTGCCACGACTGCCTGGCAAATATTTTCTGTTAATAATTACACTAGCCATATTACTAAGAACTCAGTAAGTGTTCTGTGAATCTAACATACCTATAAAGAAACAAAGTTAATGCAGGAGTGGAAGCAAATAGCTTCTCCACTGCTACAAAGAAATGAACTAACATCATCGCTGACCAGAGAATTGTGGACGGTTCACAGTTATTTCCTTGAAGCTCACTGTACATACACAATTAGGGAAGAATTTGTCCAGATTGTCTGTTGCCTTTGATATATTATTTCTTATATCTATTTCAAATCAGTCAGAAAATTGTCTCATTCTTTCTGGCAGCAAGTACAGCACATTGCCCAGAGAAGAAATGAGTTCTAGTTTCTTTTTTTTCTGCAACCTGAGAATCAAAGTTCATTATATAATACTGTCACTTAAGTAGGATGAAAAACTTAGCTCTAAGAGAGAGGGCAGTCTGATAAGTAACAGGTTAGGGAGTCAGAGAAGGGAGCGAGTTTGAGACTTGGTGTCTACTGTAACAGAGGGCAACATTTGGTAACTGCTTTTTAGTCTACATTCTTCTCTACTTTACTGCAATCATTAGGTGAGTGGTGCAGAGACTCATTATTTTACAAAGTCAAGTAAATATTGAAGAGCTCTTGTTAAGGAAAGAAGTCATATAAACCACACTGAGCCATTACTCTAAAACTAATTATCAGGATATTAAAGATTAGAGGCACTTACCTCAGTTTTACTGTTAATTGCCAGGTCTAGTGACAACTGAAAATAAAGACTTCAATACTCCTTGAAGTATAGTATTGTTCCTAATATATTTTGGCACCTGGTTTCAAGAAAGGGAAAATCCCCCCCATCACAAACATCCCTCATATTTAAGTGGCTATTGCAATACCTTTTGTCCAAGAGAGTACATGGATGTTATCATAGACTCCCAAAAAACAATCTAAAACTTACTGTAGGCTCAAACACTGGCATTTTCCTTCACTTAAAGATTCTAAGACAGTGAAAGAGGAAATTTATATCATGCAAACAAAGGAAATGCTTCCAGAGTGCCTCAGAGACTGATAAAATGAGAAAGCTGCATGAGAGCTAATAATAGTAACACCCTCCTTGAAGGGTTAGGGACAAATCTTTGACTGAAAGTGAAAATATATATACATTGCTACTTTGGGCTGGTTGGTCATGTATTTTCATTTGCCGTTTAGGTTGCTCATCACTTATGGTAGAGAGACCATGAGATTGGTGAAGAAAGCAAAGCAGGTCGGTTATTGCTTGCTGCATACTAGTTCCTCAGAAGAAAGTCATTTCGGCAGTTTTTTAACCTAAACCTTCACAGACTTCGATCCTCTTTGTTGTCTTGATCTCTGCCAATAAAATCTGAAAGCGGAGAAACATCCTACTAGTACCTCAGAAGCTTTATATGGAAGCCTACCCTTTCAGAAAAAGGATTTTTCTAGATCTACTTAAAGATAAGGAAGGGAATCGGTTCACTCTGAGGAAAACCTCAATGTATCTAATCTACATTGAATCACAGGCACGGGAGTGAACTTAGTTAATACAAAAGAAATGTATTAAGCTTTCTAAACAGAAAGAGTGGCTCTAACTTTTATAAGTAGTTGCTTATTTTTGAAAGTCACTGAAGTTTAAATGTCTGTGTCATGATTGGAAATATAAAAATTTACAGGATACTTCATTATTAAAAATTTCACATAAGAATCACCAAATGAAACCTCAAATATTTTGTTTGACAGATTATTTAGGTTGAGAAAATAATTATATTTGTGGATTGAGATATGAAATGGAGATCACAGTTTAAGTCATTTAGTTTACACCCTGATACCTTATTTCAAGATATGGAATATATCTTTTTACATCAGCCTATAAATAACAGTCACTGCACAATTGTAGTGAAAGACATAAGATGTTTTCTGTGTAAATCATATCCTCCAGAAACAACTATACAGAGAATCGATAATTCTCCTGAATATTTAGCTCCTTAAAAACAAGTGTTCCCAGAGTGAATAAAATGTAGACTGTCTGTGTTAAGCACTAAAATGTTAAAAGTTATAGCTTTTCACTTAGACATTAAGAACTGTAAAGCTTTTGTTTTGTTTTGTTTTGTCAAATCTTCTAACAGTTCTAGCACGTTTCACAGAATATTTTTATATATTCAAGTGTATTAAATGAGGGCCTATACTAAAAAGTTCCGTTTGAGTCCTTCATCAACCCAATAAAAACAGTCAAGTGCTTATTCATTTGCTGTTATATTAATTTGAGATACCTCCATTGATCCCTGTACTTACTGGATGTATATATTATATTGTCAAGAACAAAAAACTCAACACTCCAGTCCCACATGGCCTATATTCATAGCAATCAGTTTGTCTGACACCTAGAAAGAAAGACAGCCTACATTCAAAGACACTAAGCTATACACTTATCCGTGAAGTAAATAAAAACATCATAATATTTTTGTTCAATTGTTAAATTTTGAAAAATTTAACCTTTAAATTTATTATTATAAAGGGTATAGTATATACAGTTGTCTTTTAGCTCATCCCAGGTAATATTTAATTTTAGGGGAAAGTGTTATTATGAGGACCGATTTACAGACAAGGCTTTGGGATAATTAGCATAAGAAAGACAGCTTAAAGAATTTCTGGAGATATTAATAAGAGATAGGGAAAAGAAAATCTAAAATAATCTTGACTTATCCAAAGTTGAAAAGATTTATCAAGTGCTATTCAGTTCACTGGCCACTGCTTCTTAAACATTTAGCAGTAGAGATGAGCTAGAAACAAGATTTCTATGGCAATATAAAAACTGACACCTTGTGCTTGCTTTTATCAGGATGAGCCTACATTTCTTCCATAACAATACCAATAGAAATAAGCTTAAGTGAGGTCTCCCACCCTTCAGGATACGGAATACTCTTATAACTTTTGCCAAGTTCAGCATGAAAGCGTGTAACATTCATATTCTGTTCTGTCAATAATGAAAACCTTAGTTTTATTAGATGAAAAACATTGAGAGAAGAGAACATCCTAAATTATCTTGGATTATTTGTATGTGTGTATGGGCATGTATGTGTGTGTGGGGTATCTGTGTGTGTGTGTGTGTGTGTGTGTGTGTGTGTATGACAGAGAGAGGAAGAGAGAGAGGCCAGCTACCATAAATTGACCTAATAGTAAGTGAATTACCATTCACATTATGAAAATGTTTTATTTTCACAATAAAAGGAATGTTAAGAAAATTTAGAAAGCAAAAAGCTCTTAATGTGCAACATTGACTTTATTTAAATATTGTTTTACTCTAAGCTGTGCTATATACATCAGAATCATAATGTTTCCTTTTCCTCTTAATTTAATAATCTAAACAGTTTTATCTAATCTTAAAACCCTCACCATACCTACCTGGACTCTGACATGCTCCTGCCTTGATGATAATGGAGGGAACCTCTGAACCTGTAAGCCACTCCCAATTAAATGTTGTCCTTATAAGAGTTGCCTTGGTCATGGTGTCTGTTCACAGCAGTAAAACCCTGTTAAGACAAAGGGGAACACCCATGTTAGGATAAGTTGTTTAATTGGGCATGTTTATTAGGTGAGGCAAAGGGGGCTATTTATTGCCAGACGTCAATACTTTGATAGATGGACTATGGTAGTCAGCCTCAGGAGGAGGAAATAGCCATATAAGGGAACACACCTTAGTGTTTAGCTTCAGGAATGTAATCTGTTTTAGCAAGACAGAGGTATAGGGATAGGAATGAGGCCTGCAAGAGCTCTGTTTACCATGCTTAGGCTAGCTAGAGAGAGTCTTTCAAAGAAGATACTAAAGAGTTCTAGAGAATAGTTTGGACCTTAAACTGTGGTAAGTGATGAAAGGAAGGGGCTGTGAAAATACCGGGAAGGCAAAAGGCAGGTGGAACTGAGACTGGTTTGGGTAAAGAGCTGAACAGGACAACTTCTATATCCCCAGGGACGAAACAGGACAACATCTATATCCCTGGGGAAAAGGCCTTTGTGAATGTTTTAAGTTTAAGGTTCCCCAGACATGGAAAATTTGTTTATTTTCTGAGTCTCCTAAGAGTCCTTTCCCTCCTGGAGAGAATGTTTTAATTCACAGGAAACTGGCATACAGC
>JADRCD010229308.1:0-17949 GCA_019843815.1 Montemys delectorum
GATAGGCCTGTTCTCTCCTTTCCAAAATTTAGAAAGTAGGGGCCAGGAAAGGTCTTGAACCCTTGATTCTCCTGTCTTAGTTTCTTCAGTGCTATAATTACAGATACACACCACCATGTCTGGCTGTGTCCTAAAACTAAAAGATGGCCGGGAGGTGATGGTACACACTTTTAATCTCAGGAAGCAGAGGGAGGCAGATCTCTGAGTTCAAAGCCAACCTGGTTTGCAAAGCAAGGTCTAGGACAGCCAGAGCTACACAGAGAAACCATTTCTCAAAAACAAACAAATAAATAATAAATCATGCTCAGAAGTGTTACACTTAAAGTGTAACTATTGTGGGCTAAATAATAGTCCCCCAAATACGTTTGACTCCCAAGCCCTTCTATTATTACAAAGCAGAGTAAAGACTGGAGATGAATTCAGATCACTGGGTTAGCTTGTTTTAACCGGCTCAGAGTATGTAATCAACAAAGTGGAGTCTGCACTACAGCACATCCCTGTGACCCTGAGGCTTCAATCCCTCTTCTGCAACTTAAAGGCCATGGTGGTTGCTTCTGACGTCATAGCTGGAAAAGGTCCACACACCAAGAAATGACAGCACCATTGGAAGCCACCAAAGGTGGGGAACTGCTCTCTTCCAGGGCCTCCAGGAGGAGCACAGTCTTGCCCACACTTTGATTTTCACCCAGTGAGGCTCATTTTCTTCTGGCATCCAGAGTTGTTGTCATTGTAGCCACCAAGTTAGTGGTGATCTGCAGTAGCAGCCACAGAATAGAAAAAAAATTGATTTCAGCCCAGGCAAAAATGGCGTTTAGGAGCCCCATGTGTCCTGACACATCAAACTTTGCCAAACAGAAAGACAAACATCGCAGAGCTCAGATGATTCGGCAGAGCTTTTATGGGGTGAAGTGGAGCCTAGGAGATCGTGGCTCTAAGACTCCGTCTGTGATGAGAGACATAAGGAAGAATAAGAAGTGGGGATCTGGGATGTGTCTCGTTCGTCCTTCACCTGTGCTGAAGACCCAGGGATTCCTGCCATCCTCCTTCCCAGCATCAATTCCAAGGACATCTTCACCAATGCTTGCTTGAAAGCTTTCTACGTGATGAGCTCCTTGCTGCCCACCCACTGCGGCCTGCCAGTCCATAAGAATCATTCATGCTAGCTGGAAGCTGCCGTAGGCTGTACAATTTGCATCTGTGAGGTCCTCTCTGGCCTCTTACTCCCAAAGATGTGGCTCTCAAGGACATTGGCCATCTTTTCTTCCTTTTGCAAAAAACAGGGGGTGCCAAAGGTCTTGCCTTCCTTAAGTTGCTTTTGGTCAGAGTGTTTTGTTTTTAAGTTTTAATTTTCTGTTTTGGATTTATTTGTTTAGTTGGTTTGAATACTCGAGACAGGGTTTCTCTGTGTAGCCCTGGCTGTCCTGAAACTCACTCTGTAGACCAGGCTGGCCTCAAACTCAGAAATCTGCCTGCCTTTGCTTCTAGAGTTCTGGTATGGTTAAAGGTGTGTACCTTTACACCCGGATTAGATTTATGTCTATTTCCTCTGTTTGGGTGTTCCCATACATATATCCCACATGTATGCAATGCCTGTGAGTATCTTAGAACTGAAGTTATAGATAGTTGTGAGCCATCATGTGTGTGCTGGGAGTTGAACTTGGGTCCTCTGGAAGTATAGCCAGTTCCTTTAACCCCTGAGCCATCTCTCCAGCCCCCAGAGAGTTTTAGCACAGCAACAAAAAAGTATTATCAGTAAAATAATGTATTTCATATGGCAAGAAAATAGGCAAAAGACTTGTAAATAATTCATATTTATGTTAAGCCTTAGTGTTTTTAATTAAAATATATTATTATTATTATTATTATTATTATTATTATTATTATTATTATTTTGTTTGTTTTGAGGCAGGATCTTATGTATCCCAGGCTGGCATTGAACTCACTATGTAGCTGGGGCTGGTCTTGAATTTCTGATTCTTTTGCCTCTTCTTCCCAAGTGCTGGAATTACAGATGTGCCCCACCACACTTGGCTAGTCTTAGGGCTCTAAGAGGAATAAATCTTTTGCTGATTTTTTTGTTTGTTTGTTTTATATTTCATATCCCATCTGCTTCCAAAATAAGACAGAAATGAGGCACAGCAGTGTTGTAGCTCTGGATATCAGTGGCTACTATGGTTGGTTTTAATGTCAACTGGCCACTAATTAGATCACCTGAGTAGGGAGTCCCACTTGAAGAGCTATCCTGATTGCCTTGATTGATGAGGTAAGGCCCACCCCAATTGTGTGTGTGTGGGGGTCCTTCACATATGAAAAGATATGGCAGAAAGAACTTGAGTTGTCCTGCTCCTGCTCCTCCTGCCACCACTGCCACCGCAGATGATGATGGTGATGATGATGGTGGTGGTGGTGGTGGTGACGATGATGATTACTTCAATGATAGTAGAACCAGCCTTTCTAAATCTTCATCATGCACCAGATATAAGTAGCACTTCCAGAACCTCCCATGCCTCACGTGCCAGACTGCTTCTACTGAAACATCCCACCTTGTAGACTGAATAAGTATAGATTGTTGCTTCCCAGTAAGAGACAGCTATTGTGGGACAACTTCAAGGATCAAATAGGTACTAGGTTCTCAGCTCTTGGATGAGATTCTGTTGTTGCTGCTATTTTAAAGTTCACACACACACACACACACACATTCACACACACGCACATGTATACTCACACATACACACATGTGTATATACGTGCATAATACATATGTATATATTCATTCCTTGGTTCTATACCTCTAGAGAATCCTCATTGAAACTGGTTCAGTCTAGCTCAGAGCCCAGGTTTGGTCCCCTCTTTGTTTTAGTCTAAGTGCTCTGGAGACTCTTCCAAAATACCAGCTACTGACCCAGGTAGACAGAGGCCTGTGTGGTGGTAGGGGACTTTTTGCAAAAATACAAAAAAAAATCTTATTTTGTTGCTTTGATACAAAATTTACCATTAATATCAATAATACTTGGCATGGTGGTACATACCTGTAATTCCAGAACTCAGGAGGCTAAGACATGAATATTGCAAGTTCAAAGCCCACCTGGGCCACCTAATGAGATCCTATCCTACAGCAGTGAGGCCCTATAATAGTAATAATAACAACACAGTTCTTTAGTAATTGGATGTAATTCCTAGTGTGAGGTTGAATGGAACTTGTATTTTTGCTTAGCAATTCCAGCACTCCAATGTGTAGGGAGAGGTTCTGATGCTTTGATCGGGAATCTGTGTGTGAACTCTGAAGGTCCTTTTCCTCAGTTGGTTCTTGATTGATCAATAAAGATACTAGCCACCAATGGCTGGATAGAAAAGGCAGAACTTCCAGGTTCCTGCAGGCAGGCTAGCAGATGCAGGAGGAGGAAAGAGATTTGCCATGCTTTGGAGAGAAAGAGCCACCAGCCATGTGAGATCTCTGGTAGAGTGGCCATTGGCTGACTAAGCTGAGGGCTGATTTAGGCTGTTGAGCTAGGACTAAAGGTAACTGAATGACTGAAGCTGATGGCAGAGTTAGAGGTGTTGAGCTGGGAGTGAAGAGAAGAGCACACTAGCTGAGGAAGGCTTAGAAGAGCCCAACCAGTGAGCTAAAGCATATTAAAAATAAGCTAACATGTGTGTGTGTGTGTGTGTGTGTGTGTGTCTGTCATCCAAGGATCTAAGAGAACCTGGTACCTTAGTCTGTCCAGAGCTTAAAACAGGGTTTTACAAACTACATGCTACACCAACGGGCTCTTTTCCATTGAGTTTCTGTGTTTTGCTGTTGATATTTTGGTTTTCAGCCCCTCTAAGGAGTCTCTCTACCAGATCATCTCTTAAACCTTTTTGACTGTTATCCCGTGACTATCCATTAGAATTAAGAGGATTTGAATAAGGAGCTTCAGAGCCATGTTTTCTCTGTTGTTTCCTTACCTGACTACATCCATCATTTCCTGCTGACATTTAAAAAGAGTCCCCTGAGGCAGCAAACCCCTAAGGAACTTCTAGTAGGGCTCACTTATCAAAGCCAACCATGATTAACTTTTACATAGGACTTCACAGCGTGGAAAGCAATTTCTACATGACTTAGCTTCCTCAGAAATGTTAGATAACATTTACCTTTTAAGATATTTTTTATGGGGCCTGAAGAGATGGCTCAGTGGTTCCAGAGGACCTAGGTTCAATTCCTAGCACCCACATGGCAGCTCACAACTGTCTATAACTCAAGTTCCAGGGGGTCTGATGTCCTTATCTGGCTTCTGCAGACACTCTATATAGTATAGAAATATACACAGACAAAATATCCATATGCATAAAATAAAATAAAGAAAAATAGTAAAGACAAATCTAAAACAATATTGAAAACCTAACAGTTTTGCAGAGTCAGGGGATCTGTATGCTGTGGAAGCATGAGGGAAGGGAGTTCAGATTCACAGAGTCCACAAAAAAGCCAGCTCACTATGATCCCAGGGTGTGGGATGTGGAGACAGAAGATCCCTCCAACAAGCTATCTGGGTAGACTAGCTGATTCTGTGAGCTCTGAGTTCAGGAAGGGACTCTGCCTTGGTATATACAGCAGGAAGCCATCAGAGAAAACACTAATGTCAAATTCTGGCCTTCACACATGTGCCCATACACAAGTGAACAAATATACTCACACACACACACATACAATACATACATACAATTTAAAAAATAAAACAGTTCTGTGAATGAGAAAAATGGAGCTTTGAAGAAGTTTGTTAATTTCTCCCAATCAGACAATGAAGCCATGTGACTGCAGATGCAAACAGCAGCCTGCCAGCATTAGAACCAACCTGGAGCTAGGTCATGGATGCAGGTAAACTGCAATGTAAGCTATAGCTGGCCTTCCCACCATCCAGTGGAAACAGCTGCAGGCAGCTTGCATGGCATCTCTCTGCCCCCTGGTCCTCTGCACTCAGTTGCCTATACAGCCAGTAGTCACACCTCCTGATGCACTTTGGTGCCTGCTGATCAGCACAGATGCATTGCAAACTTGACTGTTGTTGGCAGTTGTTGAGCCCTGAGATGTAAAATCCCACTCCAGGAGTTGGTGACTCAGCAAGTTTCCTTGTCTAGGGAGTGAAATGACCTTTGGTGATAGCCAAGATTGTATGAAAGGCAGGAATCTGGATGTTTCTGGAGCTGAATTATGTTGACAAGGCCCCACCCTCAGGCCCTTCCCATTGCCAGGCCACTTACCCTGGTGGCATGAGCCACTCCTCCAAAGACTGCCTACATACACTGACCTGGCAAAAATGGGCAGATATGACTTGGCAAATTGTAACTTGTTCGGTGTGTACAATATCTCCAGTGTTTGTGCCTCTTGGGGCTTTGTGGGCTTGGGTTGAGTTACAGAGCTCGGAAGGAGAGGTGGTAGGGTAGAGGTCTTAGAGGATCATTATATCCTCTCCAGACAGTCAGAGGACTAACCTGAGGTGGTAGAGGACAGCTTCTCAAAACTGTGGATTTATAGCCCCCCTGCTTTATTGAAATCTTGCCGATATGTCCTCATACTGTTCTCAGAGCTCCACTCCTAGACCAGTACTCAAAGTTGAATAAAAGATGCGCTCCACTGTGGCTAATTGGATTTACACCATAGTCCGTCCCAGGATCAGCCTTTGGATGTTATTTCCTGTGCTTACATGGGCCCAGAGCTGCTATGAGGGCTGTCTTCCAAGCTTCCAAGTTCCTGATACATACTTTGAGCTGAAAACCCAAGAGCACCATTACTTCCCCTTGGTTCTCCACCAAGAGAGAGGCATATTCTCTGTGTTTTCATGAAGCTCATTCACAGCACAAAATACTTGCTTACCGGTGACCAGCCTGCTAAAAACACTTATTACTGGTTTATTAGTGATTTTCAGAACTATTTTGCCTGGCAGGCCACAGAATGTCAGACCCTACTTTACTTCTGAAAAATTAATGCCTGTAAGTCTAATCCAACAAAAAGCCAGTTCTAGAAAATCCAGATGCATTCCCCGGAGATTTTTGCCCCTTTAGAACTACTCAGTGTTCCTGAACTGTAAGGTGCTGTACTTGGTCTTTCTTAGTGGAAGGTTTCTCTCACTTGAGTTTCAATTCAAAGATAGCACATCCCACAGCAGTATAGACTGTTGTCCTCAAAGGGCTGATCCCCCAAAAGCTTTCCTTGGTTATCTGCCATTTTTAGAACAACACTGGGCTCAATTGGCTCTGACAAATGGGTCCAACCCCATTCTACAAAATTTGGGGTTCTAGGGAGACTATGTGGCCTCAAAGCAGGTTTTCTTTTATCAAGTCAAATGTGTTCATAGGTGGTACTAAAATTATCGTCTTCTCCTGCTTGATTTCTGAGGTCCCAGAGGGCATGTCTGAGCCTGAGCTATTAAAGAAAGAACCCCAGTCATATGCAGGCACTGAGGGCTCTCTCTGGATAACTGCTTCTAACTCAATATGTAGCTGAGGATAGCCTTGAACTCTTGATCCTCCTTCCTCTGCCTCTCAAGTGCTGGGGTTGAAAGTGTGTATCAGTCATCACACTAAGACTTAGAAGTTTAAATATTAACTCATAGGGCAAGCCAGGCCTGATGGAGCAGGCTTGTAATTGAAGCTGCCCATGAGGCTGAGGCAAGATGGTCGAAAGTTGGAGGTCTGCCTAGGCTACAGAATGGATTCAAGGCAACTTAGTGAGACCGACTTGAAATAAAAAGCAAAATAGAGGGCCATGGGTTCAGCTCAGTGGTATTGGGCTGAGCCAGCCCAGGTTCAAGCTCTGGTTCTACAGACCAGAACAAACTCCTGGCCAGATAATTTCATTTCAGGCTTTAATTCCTTTAGGTATTGACTTCTTCCTTCCTTCCTTCCTTCCTTCCTTCCTTCCTTCCTTCCTTCCTTCCTCCCTCCCTCCCTCCCTCCCTCCCTCCCTTCCTTCCTTCCTTCCTTCCTTCCTTCCTTCCTTTCTTTTTTACTTTGGGAGCTAAGAGATAGCTTAGCAATTAAGAGCTCATATTGCTGTTAAGAGGACTTGAGTTTGGTTTTCAGCATCTGTATCAGAGGGCTCACAATCAACCTCCTATAACTCCAGCCCCAGATGGGCCCAAATCGTCCGGCCTCTGTGGACACTGCTCACATATGCCCATGCCTATTACAACAGGTCGACTGAAGTCATTTTCAGAAGTTTGCTACCAGGGAATTTGGTAACGGCAGGGATAATCACATCGGCATCTGAGCCCCGCCCTCTGCCTCTCTGTTAGAATTTTATTGCTGGAGTATCTTGTTGTCTAGTTGTTTGGAGAAACAAGTGGTGGGCTCTGTTAGGCAATGTACTTTGAGTGTAACTGAATGTGATTTTAGATGGGAAATAGAAT
Source organism: Montemys delectorum (assembly GCA_019843815.1). Taxonomy (NCBI): domain Eukaryota; kingdom Metazoa; phylum Chordata; class Mammalia; order Rodentia; family Muridae; genus Montemys; species Montemys delectorum. Next base: position 7,386 of record JADRCD010229308.1, read on the forward strand.
TAGCTTTGTCTGACCTTGACCTTGAAATGTGGCCATTGTGTTTCATAAAATCAGCCCCAAAAGGACAGCTGCTGTGTGATTTCTTTTATGAACTACATAAAGTAGCCAGACTCGGATAGCAGGCAGAGTGGGGCTGCCAGGCTGAGGAGGAAAGAACTGGGAATTCCTGCTTAATGGGCACAGAGTCTGAGTGGGAGGAGAAAGTTCTGATGCTGGTGGCACCGAGGGGCAAACCTAAAAGTAGTTATGATGTGTTGTGCACTGTGGTGCCTATCTGTAACTCCTGCTACTCGAGGCTGAGATAAACAAGACCTCATAGCAAAAGCAAGCAAAATGGTTCAGTGGTAAGTTTTAAGTTTCTAGCTTGTGTGTGTGTGTGTGTGTGTGTGTGTGTGTGTGTGTGTGTCTGTAATGTGCTTGTGTGTGTGTGTGTCTGTAATGTGCTTGTGTGTGTGTGTGTGAGTGTGTGTGTGTGTGAGTGTGTGTGTATTGAAAGGAGAAATTAAGTTTGAAGCTTAAAAATGATTACAGGCTGGAGAAAAACTCAGTGGGCCAAGCCTGTATCAAGTCTGTGAATGTCCAAACAAGCCTGAATAAAAGCAAGCAAGCTGTTAGACATCCCAAGGACATGTCCGGGGTCCAGACATACAAGGATGTGCCTGGGAAATGGGCCATCTGGTCCTCTTAGAGATAGTTTAAGGTCAGTCAGAAACTCCCGAATAGCACCCCCCTCTTAGGAATTTTCCACTCTGGTCTGCATGTACACTAACTAGTTAATATTTGTAGTGACCAATCATGTATAGTCTATGCTAATTCCTTTGTTCCCCTAGACCTCCTTCCTATAAAAACTCCTAACCCCTGAGCCTCGGGGTGGATCCCTCTGTCTTCTGCGTGAGATATGGGTCCACCCGGAGCTCCGATATTAAAACTACCTCGTGTGTTTACATCAAGTTGGCCTCTCGTGTTTCACTGGGTGCGAGTTCTCCCGGGACTTGAGTGAGGGTCTCCCTACGGGGGTCTTTCAGTATGTGTGTGTGTATGTGTGTGAGTGTGTGTGTATGTGTGTGAGTGTGTGTGTGTATGTGTGTGAGTGTGTGTGTATGTGTGTGTGTGAGTGTGTATGTGTGTGAGTATGTGTGTGTGTGTGAGTGTGTGTGTATGTGTGTGTGTATTTGAGTGTGTGAGTATGTGTGTGTGTGAGTGTGTGTGTGTGAGTGTGTGTGTTAGTGTGTGTGTATGTGTGTGTCTGTGTGTGTGCATGTGTGTGTATATGTATGTGTGAGTGTGTGAGTATGTGTGTGTGAGTGTGCATGTGTATGTATGTGTATGTGTGTGAGTGTGTGTGTATGTGAGTGTGTGTATGTGTGTGTGTGTGTGTGTTTAGGTCAACATTTGGTGTCTTTCCTTAGTCATGCTCTCCAATTTTTACAAAATATTTATTCATTTTTATTTTTATGTACTTGGGTGTTTTGGCTACATAGATGTCTTTGTACTGGGTCTAAGTGTCATGTGTGTGCAGTATCCACAGGAGCCAGAAGAAGGTGTCAGGTCCCCTTAGAACTGGAATTGTGGACAGTTGTGAGCCACCATGTAGGTGCTGGGGATCGAACTGTGGTTCTCTGAAAGAGCAGTTAATGCTCTTATCCACTGAGCCATCGCTCCAGCCCTGTCCCCTTGTCCTTGAGTCTGCACTGCAGGCACTTTGCCAATTGAGCCCTCTCCTCACACTGTGTTTTGAGGCAAGGTCTCTCTATGCATCACCTGCTATGCCGGGCAGACTGGCCTCCAACTCACAGCAATCCTCTTGCATTTCAAGTGCTGGGACTGCAGGTGTGTGCCACCACTCATAGCTCATGTTAAAAATATTATACTACAATAAGAAGGTAGCAGGGAGTGGCCCCAAGCCACTATCCCCGGTTCCATACACTCTTCCCAAGCTTTGCTACTGTCTCATTAAGAGTTAAAGTTTCCATTCCCATAGAGGACAGAATGAATGATGCTGTGAATTTTGAGACTCAGGCAGAAGGAAGATGCAGACTGGCTGGCTCTGCCCTCATCACAATATGTACCTAGAGACCCCTGATCTCTGGCAAAGACACACATCAGGGAGGCCAGGTAGAACGAGCACACAGAGAGAGGTGGAGGGGGCTGCCTGGGAGCCTGGCTTTAGCTGCCAGATGTAAGTGAGTCCATGTAGCCAGTGTCAGAGCCAGAGTGAAGAGATGCCAAGGGCAAGCTGCAGGCTGAGCTGAGGCAAGCCCAGACTGAGAGCAAAAATAATAATAGATTGTTATTTTCTGGCCTCTCTGGGTTGGATGTTGGCTGATCCAAGGTCCTGCTAGGAAAAATGATTTACTCTACACAGTAGCAATATCACAGGCCCTAGACCACAGGCTACTCCAAATACAGAGACTAGCATAGATCTCTCTCTGTCTCTCTCTCTCTCAGGAAGGAGGGAGGAATGTCACATGATTTATTAAGTCTTGGAGTCATCTATTTCACTTCTTGGGCTAAGGCTTATATAGGCTAGAAGTAGCTCCAGAGCAGCACTGTTTTCAGGAGGAAACACATCCTCTAGGCTGTTTGCCATCTCTTCCATAGTTTGCAGAGAAATCTAATTCAATGGGAGAACAAAGAGATGGGATCTGTTACTGGATACAATTGTTCTTATCCTCAGGTTTCATGTGAAAGCCTCACCTGCTCCCCTGTCCCCACCCCAACCCCACCCCCCCTCCAGCCTTCCTCTGGCATCTGGCAGGCTAGTCTGAGAGGTCAAGCAGGGAACACTGGACTCAGCCCAGCTCACCTTTTGGAATGCCCTATGTTCTGGTCAGAGAGCCTCTGATATCACTACTGTGTAGAGTAAATCATTTGTCCAGCAGGGCTTGAACCAGGAAACACCCAAGTCAGAAGATGTCCTCTAGAAGCCCACTTGGCTATAGGCCTTGGGATTGTTCTTGTACAACTTTATAGACAACGGACAAGATTTTAGTTTCCAGCTTCTAGAGTTCTTGTTGATCTAAAACTCAGGGGAGGGGAAGAGCATGTGATGCCTTTGACTTTGAGAATGCTCCAGAAGTTTTGTCTATGCTTAAAATATTTTTTCCAACCCTTTAGACCCAGACCAGTTTCTCTCCTTCTCTGAAAGCAGACATGGGCTCCAGGCACTCAGGACCCTCGCTGCACTTTCTCACACACTCGTTGAGTCTAGCTTCAAAGTTCTCTGTATACTTACTGCCTCTCCCTATCACATGCCATAGATTGTCTTTGATTGTGATGACCGGGCTTCTAAAAAAACCCAGTAGGGCTAGAGAGGTGGCTCAATGGTTAAGAGCACTGGCTACTCTTCCAAAGGCCACGGGTTCAATTCCTAGCACTCACATTGAGTCTCCTACTTCACTTTCACCCCAGTTCTAGAGGATTCGACACCACCTTTTGGCTTCTGAAAGCATGTAGTACACAGACATACACAGGCAAAATACCCACACACATAAAATAACAAAAATAAAATATTTAGGAAGCAGAAACAAAACCCAAGCTAAATTTGGGTTCGAGTTTGAAACCAACCTGAGCTACATAGCAAGGCACTGTCTCAATAACTAGGAAGGGCTAGGAAGGCAGCTCATGGGTGGAGTGTTTTGCTTACCTGTATGTGTAAGGCCCCAGCTTTCATTCCTACTACTGAAAATATGATAATAACGTGCTAGCTAGGTTTTATGTCAACTTGACACAAGCTAGGGTCACATGAGTAGAGGGAACCTCAATTGAGAATATGCCACAATCAGATTGGTCCGTAGGCAAGAGTGTGTGATGTTGTAGAATGGCCCAGATCACCATGGGTGCCACCATCCTTGGGCAGATGGTGCTGAATTGTATAGGAACGCAGGCTGAGCAAGCCCAGAAGAGCAAGCATTCCTCCATGGTCTCTGCTTCAGTTCCTGTCTCCAGGTTCCACCTTGAGGTCCTACCTTGTGATGATGTAGTCACCTGTAAGCCAAATGAACCCTTTCCTCCCCAAGTTGCTTATAGTCATGGTGTTTTTACCAATAGAAACCCTAACTAATAATAATAATAATAATTTAAGTAGGCAATACCATTTCAAATTCTTTTGCGTGTTCTAAACTGACATGCTAAAGTGAGTGCCACTCTCCAAATTTAACACCTCAAGAATGAGCTGACAAAATCTCCTGCTAGTGTACAGCAGAAGTGCTTGCCAGCCACCTCTCTGTGATACAGCTGGGCCACTTTTACCACTGGCATATTTTATTACATTTGTAAAAAAAACTTTAAACTTCAATTTACTATTATCTTGTCATATATACTATATGTATGTGTATATACATATATATGTGTATATATATGCATGCTCTGTGTGTGTGTGTGTGTGTGTGCACATGCAAAGTCAAATGACAACTTTTGTGGAACTTGGTCTCTCCTTTCCTTTCCATGGGTCCTGGGGATTGAACTCAGGCTGTTGGGTTTGGTGGCAGGCACCTTTACCCACTGAGCTACTTTGCCAACACTTAAGCTGGAAAATAAAAATGTTCATCTTGGTCCCATAACACATGTGGTCATGATGATGCACATCCTAGCACTTGGAAACTGAGGCAGGAGCATTGCCATGAGTTCTCTTGAGAACAAGAGAGCAAAGTTGTCAGAAAGTTCCTGCAGTTGAGGTAGACCTGGAATCCTCATGTGTGCTGGGTTGGGGTGGAGGGAATGAGACTTGGATGTCTCAAATGGCAGCTGATTTTTGTGTTTGTGAAGAAAAGAAAAGCACACATGGGCAAAGCACAAAGACAGTGGTGTACCCCCTCAGGGCTGTGTACAATAAGGAGAGAGCAGCAGAAGTTTAGCTTAAGGGTCATATAATCTTGAAAGGAAACTTCTCTTTGCTTGGAGAGATAAATGCCTAATTGTTTTTTGTTTGTTTGTTTTTGTTTTGTTTTTTTCTTGTCAAATGTAAAATAGGGAGGATCAATGGTTAAGAGCACTGGCTGCTCTTGCAGAGGACCTAGGTTCAGTTCCCAGCTCACAATCTTTTGAACTTCCAGTCCCAGGGATCTGATGCCCCTTTTTAATATACTTATTTTTTTTATATTTATTTTTATGTGTATGAGTACACTGTAGCTGTACGGATGGCCATAAGCTCAGGCTTTGCTCGCTCCAGCGTAATACACTGTAGCTGTCTTCAGACGCACCAGAAGAGGGCGTCAGATCTCATTACGGGTGGCCGTGAGCTGCCATGTGGTTGCTGGGATCCGAACTCAGGACCTTCGGAAGAGCAGTCAGTGCTCTTACCCGCTGAGCCATCTCGCCAGCCACTGATGCCCCTTTTTGGGTTTTGTGGACACTGCATGCAAGGTGGTGCACAGACATTCGTGCAGCCAAAACACCCGTACATATAAAATGAACTTGAAAAATCATTAAAAATATAAAATGGGGACCTAGGGTGGTAGATCCAGGAATAAAGCTGTTTGTGGAGCTTTGTAAAAGGATATTAAATCAAAGCAACAGTTTTTGAGATGAGAACCAAATATTTTTGTAGTGAACACTGGTTTAACAGGAACTTTCGAGTGACCATGAAGTGTGCCTAACTCAAACACTGTGAGAAAGAAGCAAGTTGTCAAGACTAAGCTCAAATTAGGACTATAAATAAACTAGACGAGGCTGGAGTTATCTAGTGCTACTGTGCATCAGCAAGGAAGACAAGAAGGAGGACAGGCGAGGCATTCTGTGGATGGAGGGACGTTTTGATCACAGCAGTGTGAATGCTGAATGCCACAAAGCTGAAGCTTACAAAGGCGAAAATGTTAAGCTTTGTGTTGTGCCCACTTTACCACATGAAAAAGAATACGGTGAGTCACTTGCTTTGTTGGTTCTGAGTGTGTTATTACTAGTGTATAATTATTTGTATATAATTAACACTTGCTGGTTGTAAATTACCAGTGGGAGCTTCTTGTAACAAAAGTGGACAAATTTAAAAATTCTGGGCTGTGTCCCCCAGAACCCCAGGGCCGGAATGATGAGAGGTCTCAGAAAGGACCAGCATCAGGGACTTGGAGGTCACATTTATGCTTCCTAGTCTCTGCCTGTCTCTGCAATTCTACTTCCTTCTCATTCTGCCTGCAGCCTGGTCTCTGTGCCTGCAGCCTGGTCTCTGTGCCTGCAGCCTGGTCTCTCTCTGTGCCTGCAGCCTGGTCTCTCTCTGAGCCTGCAGCCTGGTCTCTCTCTCTGAGCCTGCAACCTGGTCTCTGAGCCTGCAGCCTGGTGTCCGTGTTCTGGTCCGCAGGACTACAGACACTTGTTGTGTCCAGCCTCTTTTTCTTGGTTCTCATTTTTACATAGTACACCCCAATGTTAATAATAGCTCAATTTAGAAAAGCTCAGAAACTCCATATTGGGTAGTCCCAAGAAAAGAAAGCCAAGTGGCACATCCCGAGTTCTGTGATCCCCTCCATCCAGTGAGCCTTTGCCGACAAGAGGTACAAAGATGGCTGCTTCTGAGATTGAAGTAGCTGAATGTATCTGTCTACCATTGACTTCGATTTTGAGAATGCTCACTACACTAGACTGGATTGCTCTCTTTTGCAATCACAGCACAGAGTACACTCGGTTTCAGTGACATATAAAGGAATCTTAGGTTAAGTCGGGGTCTCCTCCAATATGACCAAATTGTCCACTGTGGGAGAGCCTGTGATTGATCACTCTGAGTGATGGTCATTCTTCACATTTCCAGCTCAGTTTAGCAAACTACAAGTCTGAGGTGCTGTGTTTAACTATCAAGTACCCCTGTGGCCACTCGGCCTCAGCAGCTTCATCTACGGTTTCTGAACCCCACAGACCACACAAGGCTTGGCAGATGTCTCTATGCTGACAGGAGTTCTCACAGCTTTGCCTTTGTCCTACATGTCGCCCCTGTTAGATTTTAGCCAAAGACTGTCTTTGCATATCTTTCCTGGGTTTGTTCTCTCACCATCCACCAGCCCCCTTGCCACGAAGCTTCTTTCAAGGCCTATGGCTTGCTGGAAGGTTGGCCTTATTCTTCTCCCCATTCCCTCTGCCTTGCTAAAAACCTTTAGATTACACTCCTAAAGCCAGCCACCAAGGTCTCTTCCCTTATTTGGCCACTTCCTCCTCCTGAGGCTGACTACAAAAGTCTAGCTATCAAAGTGTTAAAGTCCAGCAATCAATAGCCCCCTTTGGCTCACCTTACATGCCCAGTTAAAATTAAACACCTTATCCTAACGCGAGGTTTCCCCCTTGTACCTTTATAAACCGCCATTTGCCAATGGGACAAGTGAATCTCCTCTCTATCCAGAGGCAGTCCTTTGTCCCCAGGACAAATACCCCTTCCCATCTCCTTTGTTCCCTTCCCCTTCTCCCTCTTCCTTCTCTGTCTTTGTTCATTACCCCTGCCCTCTGTCCCTCTGGGGCAAATGAATCTCCTTTGTGTTGAGAACTTGGTTCTGGGGGGTCCTGAGCCGACACTTTTCCTTCCAGCCCTGTCATCTCCGAGTCCTTGCGGTCTACCCTGGCCTCACTCCTTTGCCATCCTGAGCTTGGACTTCAGAACACAGAAGCCTAAGTGCTGGAGACATGACTCCGATGATAAACACTTGCTGTTTAGGCATGAGGATCTGAGTGGGATCCCCAGCAGCCATGGAGAAGCTGGGTGTAGGTGTGCGCGTGCTCATGCACATACGCGCCTGTAACTCCAGCACTGGGGAGACAGACAGGAGGCTCCTGGGGCTTGCTGACTTGTCCTTGCCCAGTGGCATCTGTGAGCCCCAGGTTCCAGGGCAGGACTGGTGAATTGGCTGACAGGTTAAGGCTCTTGGCACTAAGTCTGACAGGCTGATTCCTAGCACCCACATAAGGGAAAGAGAGAACTGATTGCCACAAGTCATTTTTTGACCTCCATACCTACATGGCGGCACGCACACTCCCTATCCCCTACAAAATAAATAGAAATGTAGTAAAATAAGACAAAAACAAACAAACAAACAAAAAAACTTGCTTTGGGCTAGAGGGATGGCTCAGCAGTTAAGAGCACTGACTGCTCTTCCAAAGGTCCTGAGTTCAACTCCCAGCAATCACACGGTGTCTCACAACTATCCCTAATGAGATCTGATGCTCTCTTCTGGGATGTCTGAAGACAGCTACAGTGTACTTACATATAATAATAAATAAATCTTAAAAAAAAAAAAAAAGCCGGGCAGTGGTGGCACACGCCTTTAATCCTAGCATTTAGGAGGCAGAGGCAGGTGGATTTCTGAGTTCGAGGCCAGCCTGGTCCACAGAGTGAGTTCTAGGACAGTCAAGGCTATACAGAGAAACCCTGTCTTGAACACACGCCCCCCCAAAATAAAATAAAATAAAATACGCAGGAGAATTACTGAAGAAGATACTTCACATGGCCTCCACATACATTTACACACTGCTGTATACATGCACCAGCACACACACACATCTCACACATACACACACCCTTACCTTAAGTCTATTAATTGTCTCATGAGCCATAAATGCTTTTTGTAAGGAAGAACAGGGTCAGATGGGTGCTGTGAATTGTTGTTGTTGTTGTTTTTGTTTTTGTTTTTTCGAGACAGGGTTTCTCTGTGTAGCCCTGGCTATCCTGGAACTCACTCTGTAGACCAGGCTGGACTCAAACTCAGAAATCTGCCTGCCTCTGCCTCCCAAGTGCTGGGACTAAAGGCGTGTCCCACCACTACCCAGCAAGGGATATTCTTTTTCTTTTTTTAAAGATGTATTTATTATTATATGTAAGTACACTGTAGCTGTCTTTTGATGAACCAGAAGGGGCGTCAGATCCCATTACAGATGGGTGTGAGCCACCCTGTGGTTGCTGGGATTTGAACTCAGGACCTTCAGAAGTGCAGTCAGTGCTCTTACCGCTGAGCTATCTCTCCAACTGTGAATTCTTGATGCACACTGAAAAACCAAATACCATCACTTCATCTCTTCATTCATAGAAGCCACCACAGCCACCCATTTACACAGCACCTCAAAGTTTTCCAAAGTAGTGAGGAAGGGAACATACTGGCCTGGATCTCAGACCATGGTCTTCTACCACAGTCCCTGTTGCCCAGAGGTCACCCTGACAACAGCCTGGGCCAGAGGGAAGATATTCTTGTATAGATTCCCAGGCAAAACAGTGACCCTTGGAGTCTCTCCTTTTTAAATCCATTACTTTATCAGTTTATGGTGTGGGTATATGCATGACACATCATAAGGTGTGGCTGAAGGACAGCTTGTGGGCATCAGCTTTCTCCTTCCATCAGGCTTGGTGGCAGGGGCTTTTACCAGCTAAGTCATCTCTCTGGTGCTCCCAGCCTTTATTTTTAAATTATATTTTACACTCATAAGAAGACATTATAGGAGGCCAGGTGGTGGTGGTACTCACACCACTAATCCCAGCACTTGGGAGGCAGAGGCAGGTAGAACTCTGTAAGTTCCAGGCTAGCCTGGTCTACAGAGTGAGTTTCTGGACAGTCAGGGCTATCCAGAGAAACCCTGTCTAGAAAAAACAGAAAGGGAAGGAGAGAGGGGGACAGGGAGAGATTGAGATTTTATACAAGCTAGATAGTTCTATAGTTCCAGGACTCAGAAGACAGAACTAGAAGATCAAAAATTCAAGGCTAGCCTGGGCTACATAGTGAGGTTCTGTCTCAACTAACTAACTAGCTAGCTAGCTAACTAAATGAGAGCATAGATTTACCCACTTAGTTTTTAAACAAATGATGATTATGACTTAGTATTTGTTTCAAAAAATAATGATGCACTATGCAGTGAGAAGTCTTCCCCTGGGACAAATGTCTGAGGTCTCCAGAGTCTCTCCTCTGTATGCTGGAAGCCCACAGGGGTCAGTGCCTGCATCTTTCTTATCCCTGGCTTGTTGCTCAGAGGCTCAGCCCTCCATGACTCAGCACATTAACTTGCTTGTGTTCCATAGCTCGAGTGAAGACAGAAAGCTGTAACCCTTGCCTGACTCCTGGCAGGCCCTAGGCAATGTGTTGCTGGTGACTTCCGGGCAGGGTGGTCTGGCCCTAGAAAAGATGTGAAGACATGTTTGTGACTATGGGACCCCAAAAGGTTGGCTTTGCTCCTGAAATGAGCCCAGGGTCTGGGCAGCTCCAGAATCAAGTGGTAGCAGCTAGACAAAAGGGGAGTGGGGGTGGCTTTCCTCAGGGAGAATTAGTGTTCCTCTCCAGTGAGATATCTTAAACACTTTTGAACTCTTACTCTCAAAAAAATGTTTGCTCTGAACTTGCCAAACATTTCTACACTGTCCCAATCCACATCCCAGCAATATCTCTAGTACCTCAATGTCCCAATAGGCAATCCACCTCAACTCTCCCTGCAGAACCCCTCACATCTCTCTGTTGTTCCTGCATATTGTGAACTCCTCTTGTAAGAAATTTGTAAATTCCATGAGTAGTAAAGTAGTGTGCTGTTTTTAAACAAAATCTCAATCTTCAATATTACCAATGAGGACTCAGGAGTCAGATGCTGGGGTGAAAGCCTGCTAGGTCAGAGAAGC
>JADRCD010229309.1:0-12913 GCA_019843815.1 Montemys delectorum
CTTTCCTTACCCAATGCCATGTTTTCCCGCGATGAAACACTTCCCTCAAACTACAGACCAGAACAAAACCTATTCTTCCTTAAGGCACTTTGTCAGGCTCTTTTATCACAATGAGAAAAAAAGAGTAGCTAAAACATGCTGACTGGTCTCTCTGATTTACAGATATTAGGGCATGGTAGAAACTCCTAAACCCCTTCAGTTTTCTCCTTTGATTATCCCACCTGGAAACACGTGGTTAGTCATTGTCACCTGGCTGGGCCATGTCACCAGACTTCCTGTTATGCTGCAGGCTTACTTCCCCTGGTATGCTGAACACGTGCATATCCGATACACCCTTGACATCACAATGTAGACTTACACTAGCTCTGATCAAACCAGGAGTGTCACTAAGTTACTGAAAGTGCTTCCCCTGTCTCTCTTCTTCCATACTGCACAAGCATGAGTGAAGTACATGCACCTTTGCAAGAGGCTCTGGGAGTGGACAGGCACATACAGAGAACTCATGCTTCTATTTGGTGGCTAAGACACAGATTCACAACTGGTCAAAGGGCTGGGAATATGTGATGGGAACTGTCCAGCCGTATCTGGAGCTACTTAAAGCTCCTCATATCTGAATCTGAGGGAACACTGAGGAAGGAGGGGCAGAAAGAATAAAAGAGCCTGAGGATGGGGAAGAGAGCTGTGAAATGAAGTCTTCTGAATAAGATATGGATAGTGCCCATACAAACTTATAGGAGTTTTGGGTACCTGCACAAGAGCAAAACAGTCAAAATCCCAGCACAAACTGGGTACTAGTTCCTGAGACCCCACCATTAGTTGGAAAACTATTGGTTTTGGTGGCAGAGGACAAGAGAGTCATTTATTGAGAGTGTAGCTGCCCACATCCAGGTGACTCCTTTCATATCTATGCACACTGACATCACTAGTTGGACTCAGTGGGTTATTGGTTAAAAAAGCAAGACATGAAATTGGGAGGAAGACATGTTGGGTGGCCCGATGGTGGGCTAGAAGGAGGAAGTGGGGGCTGGATATGAGAAAAAATACATTGTATATAGTAGAAGGTTTCTTTGAAAGTCACATCAGTCTAAAAGGCAACTAAGTCTTAAAATAGTCTTATAATTCAATGTTATGACTACAAAATTACTAAATTTCTGAGCCTAAAGGATCTGGTTTTACAATGGTACCAGTGTTCTTATTGGCAAGGCTCCAAAGTAAATTGATTGGAAGCCAGTGTGATTCACATTCACAGAGACTGGACTTAGAACATGTGTCTGTCCAGTTAAGAGAAATTATTGGAATAGGTGCTACTGGGGCCAGGACTTAGATACTACCAGGAAGTCAAGACCGGAGCTAAGCAGTCAGGCTTTCCACTGCTGAGCCTGCATGCGCTGACAACCACTTTCCAACAGCCACTGAAGACATCCTGGTTCCTAGACAACTATGAGGTAACCCTGTCTCGTGCAAAGGTTTGATAACCTTCTGCTTCCCAAACCTTCAGAAACTGCTGCTCCTGCTTGCAAGTGCTCCTGGCAGCAGGACACACGCTCTCTTCATTCTGCATGAGATTCTTTGACATGTGACATGAGGTCCTTTAATAGGTGATCAGATGGGCAAGAGCTGGTAGATAAGGCAATCCAAAAGAAAATAGGAGTCATGATCAGAGGAGTGCCTTATATAGTGTCCTTTCTTTGTGTTGGGGACTCTTAAGGTCATTTCTCTTGGCTTTATTGAAGTGAGCTATCCATAGGTACACTTTTGGCTACAGAGAATTTATTTAACTGCCCCTGTACTCATTGTCCTAGTTAGCTTTCTATTGCCGTGTTAAAGATCATGAGTAAAAGCAATGTAGAGAGGAAAGTGTTTATTTGCTTTATAATTTACAGTCCTTTATCAAGAGAAGGCAAATCAGAGACTCAAGGCAGGAATCTGTAGGTGGGAGTTGAAGTAGAGACCAGAGAGGAGCTCTGCTCACTGGCTTGCTCCTTCTAGCTTTTCTCAGTTCACTTTCTTATACAACTCAGGAGCACCTGTCCAGGATAGTGCCACCCATCCCAGGATAATGTCAGCCATATTGCGATGGACCCTTCCAAATCAATTATTGGTCAAGAAAATTCTCATAAGTTGGCCTGCAGGGCAATTTGATGGAGGGCATATTTCTTGTTGAGGTTCTCTCTTCTTAGGTGACTTTAGCTTATGGTCAAGTTGATAAAACAAACAAACAAACAAACAAACAAACAAACAAACAAACAAAAATCTAACTAGGATGCCAATTAACTATCTTTTCTCTATCCCTCCCACCCTTGGTGACTACTGTGGCATTCTTGACTAGCAGAGGATGAACTATTTAAGATTCTACACCTTAGATGGCTGAGTCAGTAAAGCACTTGCCTTACACTTTGTACAGCTTTCTGGAGTCCAAAGAGTCTGGGGACTGATGTCTAAGCAGAAAGGAGTGCATCCCAGTTCTTGAATATTGGACCATTTGTTTCTTTTTTAGCTTTTGTTTTCACAATCCCTCAGCCAATTAAACGTGATCAATACAAAGGAAGCTCCTCTGTGCCACTCCATTTAGATCCTCACACCAATCTCCTCGGGGAACTTCACTCCCAATCATTACTGCAGCATGTTTCAAGCTACCCCAGAGTGTCTGATTACCAATCCTAGCATTTCTCATTGGTTGACCACTCTGCTGTTTAGTTTTAAGTGTCAGCTTAACATAACCTAGAATCACCTGGGAGGAGAATCTTAATAAGGAAAAGTCTAGAACAGGGTGGCCTGTAGGCATAGCTGTTGGAGGCTGTCTTGATTATTGATTTATACAGGGAGATTCAGCCACTTGTGGACAGCAGGAGATTTAACCTGTGCAAAGAGTGAGCAAAGCTGACGGTGTGCACATTCCTGCTTTGCTATCAACTATGGATGGGATGTGATTATCTGCTTGCGTTCCTACCTAACATGACAAAAAAGTAAAGGCTGTAACTTGGGATTGTAATGTTGGGGGTTGGTCTGGTATTGCTATGTATACAAATGCTACATTCTATACCCCAAGATCTAGTTTCCCCAAAAGGAGTGAATTCCCATGCATATCGGCCTTTGTTGTATAAATCTTTCTCCAAAATTTAAAGCTATTGGTTAAATAAAAAAAAAAAAGTGGCTAGAGCCAATTGCAGGGGAGAATAGAGAGAGAGGTGAGATTTGAATTACCTGGTAGAGACCATGAGAAGGAGGTGGAAGAATAGGGAGAGAGAGAAGACAGAAGGTCTCCATTAGATATGATGGACCAAGAGCACATGCCTGAAGGAAATGGTGCCCCTTCCCCCCCCCCCCCAGGACAGATTTCTGGAGCAGAAATAAGCCAGAAATACTCAAACAGTAAATATTTGGGTAGCACAGTTTGGGAAGTAGCCAGTCTAGTGTAATAGAATTAGATTAGGGGACACCCTGCAGTAATTGCACTAAAGCTAAATAAATAAATCTATAGGACTTTGACTCAATTATTGGGGTGCTGGCAGGGCCATATTAATAATTGATAGAGTTTATTAAAAACCTTTCCATTGTAAGTTAAAATAAACCCTTTCCCCCCCAAAGTTACCTTTTGTTGCAGCAATAAAAATGGAAGTAGGACAGCCACTTATTCTCTCTCCATCTGAAGTGCTTCATCCCATCTCCTCTCATCTCTGTCACAGATAAGCCACTGCCAGCGTTACTTACGAGGTGGGACAAGCCACTTCTCTCTTCTTCCGGTACCCGCCCCTTCCACCTGGGCATCATCATGGATGACAATCAGCAGTCTTCCCAGCAGGCCACAGACAGCAGTAGGCAGCAGGCTCCCTGACATCAGCCTTCTCCCACCAACACCCAGCTTAATAACAGAGTCAGTGTGATGAAGAAATGGAGTTGAGGGCTGGAGAAGCAAACTGTCCCAATAGAATGCTGCTCACCAGTACAGAGAGGAGCTGATTCTTACCCATTGCTGGAGCTAGTTTCTGTCTCCTCCTCCTCTTTCTCCTCTTCCTCCTCCTCCCCTGCCTCATCCTTCTTGTCATCTTCTTCCTCCTCCCCCTCTTCCTTCTCCTCCCACTGCTTTTTCCCTCCTCCTCTTCCCCTCCTTCCCACTCCTCATCCCCTCTCTTTTACCCCCTCTTCCTCCTGCTCTCTTCTTCCACCTCCTCCTTCCCTCTTCCCCCTCTTCCTCCTGCTCTCTTCTTCCACCTCCTCCTTCCCCCTTCCCCCTCTTCCTCCTGCTCTCTTCTTCCACCTCCTCGTTCCCCCTTCCCCCTCTCCCTCTTTTCCCCCATCCTCCCTTCCTCCTCCTTCTCTGATTTTTCATGTGTATACACATGTTTTTGCGTGTGTGTAGCCATGTGTATGGAAGCTTGAGGTTGATGTCAGGAATCATTCCGGGTGTCTTCCATTAGTTCATGGAGGTTGGGTTTTGTAGTCAAACCCAGAGCTTGTTGATATGGGTTGTCTTGTTGCCAGCTTGCTCTAAGGAATCCCTTGTTTCTGCCTTCAGTCCAATTCCAGGTAGGCTACTGTGCCAACCTGACAGCTACATGGCGTCTAGGTCTCCAAACCCCAGCCTGCAGTTGTACAGCAAACATCTCAACCCCTGTCCCATCTCCTCTACCCCCAGATTCTTTTTTTTTTTTTTTTTTTGAGAACAGCTTCACAGATGCCAGCAGGGGGCAGCACAGTTCAGGAAGGGGGCTGAGAATGAGGCTTCTGTTCCTTCACAGACCCACAGCGAGAAATGATTTCTCATGAAGAACGGTTCCTCTAGATCAAGGGACCATGCCATCTCTGCAGAGAAGAATGGGGTGGGAGAAACATCCTGACTTCTATTATTTAGTACTGTGTGGAATGACTTACAGTTTGATGTGTACTGGATTATACCAGATACCTGGATGGGAAGTTCCCAAACTAGAGGTGACCTTTAAGAGCATGCACCCTACCCACACAAATGCCATAGAGATCTCCCAACCCTTGGAAATAGTCCCTTTATAAAGCCTAAATGCTGAGGACCACTGGCAAGACAGGTGATTGCCACCATTTTTCTGGGTGCTGATTACCCAGAAGCATGCTCGATCTTTCAAACACAGCATGGTCTGAACTTTAAGAAAAATATGGTGCATTTTAGTTGAATTTGGTGGCATTAGCCAGCCTTGGAACCATGTCCTTACAGCACACCTCTGCCTCCCTACACCCACTCACCTTCCAGGGACAGCAGAGGAAAGAACACCCTCTGCTCTCCCTGGAAGTCTGAGGCTATCATGGCAAGCTCCATCCCTCTGACTGACTAATGACCCTTTGCTGATGACAGGTTGGTCTGACTCTGTCTCCTTGGAAATTCATTCTCCCCTAAACTTTAGAGTGACACCTGATCTCTCTCTCCCTCCCTCTCTCTCCCTCTCCCTCTCTTTCTCTCTTTAATATTTTCCTTTTGAGGACAGGGTCTTACATGACCTTGAACTTACTACGTAGCTGAAGTAGCTTAAGATGACCTGTAACCTCTGATAATCTTGCCTCCACTTCCAATGCTAGGGTTACAGGTAGACACCATCACCCTTGGTTTCTGCAATACTTGGGTTTGAACTGAGGGACTCTACCAATGGAGTCACATTCCCAGTTTCACCTTGTCTACCCAGAGCTGCATGGAGCACTGAGCTCTGCCGGTGTTCCACTTAGCTTCCTGTGTTTAAGCTGAGTCAGCTTCTCCAGAAGGGGTGGCAGTAGGGGTGGGGCAGCCCATGCTTCCTGGAACTACTAATCAGAACAAGGTGGGAGCCCAGTCAGACTTGTGCTTTTAACCAAAAAGTTTAAGTTGACCAAAGCCACAGAAAGGAGATTTAGGATTGGAAGTTGGGTGTGCCAAATTACATGCTCATTAAACAGTGGGGTTGAGGCACCCCTGGTTGGACAGAGCTATTAGCACCTGTAAGCATCAGGTGTTGACTTTATGAGTAAGGTTATATCCATTAGTGACACCTGAGCAGTGCACGCTCCTCTCCACGCTGTGTGTGTAAGCAGTGCTTCCCTGCATTTCCATGGATCATGCTCTTTATGGACACAGGCAGGTTTTTACAGGGGAATGTGCAATGTTCTGGAGGTGGGGAGTCATTCAGCTGGGTCTCTGCCCAAATTCTCACTGTCAAATTACAAAAAATAAGGCAAGCAGCCATGCGGTGCCACATGGCTAAGAATGTTCACCCTTTGAGCAGTTTCTGGGTCCAAGCTGCTGGAGATTTCATGCTGAAGCAATGCCTGGTGGCTTGCCATCTTCCTGAGATGCCTCCACGTATCTGGCAAATGAGGGTAGATGCCAAGGCAGCTTTCAGGGATGCTGCTGCTTGGTGGGGATTCTGCAGTCTTTTCACAAATTCTTTCTGACATCAGTCCTAAGCTTCTGATATGATCTCTTTTCTCTCTGTGGCTGCACCATGAGTATCTATCATTTAGTAAGACCCTTGAACACTTCCACCTTTGTGGTTACCCACTTCCTTCCCAGCAATCTGGTTTCACTAAGCACTGCTGGGCTAGTGTAGATTGCTGATCCTGACTCGGCTCCTTGTAAAGCTTCATTGGTGTGTGAGAGTAGGGTGCTGGTGTAGCCCGGAGACACGGGGATGCAGAGTGCATGTGAATTGGGGAATGTCCTGAGAAGTGTTTCTTCACTCCTATGAAAAGAGGGATATATGGTACCAGGCACTGGAGGAGTAGATGCAAAGTCTGGGACAAATGCAGACCTTGCACCTATGAGGAATTTTCCCATGAGAACAACCCCACATGTGATACATAAATGGGTTCCAAGTTTTGGAGCTGCTAAGATAACCAAAGATTAATTCTAGACTTTTTCAGATTAAGATATTTTGAAACAAATATTTTCCTTATATTTAAGCAAAAACAAATCAGGGGTCACTATTGCTTACAGCGGAGGCGTCTAAAGAGTTGATGTTAGCTAAGGTCAAGCTCAGTCTCATTACCTGATGCATCTGGCATCCTTGTTGACTCTCTGTCCTGCGAGAAGTTATCTGCAAGCCAGATGTGTCTTTCTTTCTCACTAGATGCTTGCCTTTGTTTTCTCTCTCTCTCTCAAAGATATATATTTTGTTTATTAATGTGTGTGCACAGATACACACACACAGAAATGTATGCACACATGTATGTTCTGCTTTGCATGACTCTGAACAGAAGACAGGAGAGGGCACTCAACCCTTGGAGATGGAATTACAGGCGTTTGTGGGATACTTGGCTTGCTACATGGGTGTTGGAATCCGAACTCTGGTCCTTATGACTATGTAGCAAGTGTTCCTAACTGCTGGGCCACTTTTCTTACCTTCATTGTACAGGATCTGTAGGCACAGTAAATGATGCCCAGCTTCTTGTAGGGTGGCCTGTGGCCACTCTGACTTGGGATGGATATTACCTTGGGGCCAACCTGAGAAGGCTCCGGTCTGGCTTCTTGCTGGCTATCCTGTGGTCCCTTGGGTTAAAGAGACAGTACTGGCTGGTTAGCCTGGTATGTATTTAGGCTGGCTTCTCAAGGACACTCTTACTATGAAGGCTTCAGGAATTTTAAGTGAAAACTCACAGCTTTATTTACACAGAGCATCGGACATCTGGGCCAAGTGTATCCCTCACAAGATGGAAGAGGGAGGCTGGAAATCCACCTCAAAATTATTCAGGGAAGATGGCTCCACAGTAACGTTGCTCATGAGAGTGTTAGAGTACATCAGCCATCACACACGTGGACAAACAGTGAAGCCAAATGCATGCTGGAGCTCCTTGTATTCCGGAAGCTGGGTGCTACTGTGCTTTGTTCCAGTTTGTTAATTACCGCCAATTTTTACTCTCTCCTACATTTTCTTCTTTACTATCTTGAGCCACAACCTTTGAGAGAATGGCCTACTTCACTATCTTGTACATAAAAAGAGCAAAGCAAGCATACTGTCTGGTCACTTATGAATTTATTTTACAGTTGATTCATCCTACATTTACTTATTTAGCATGTATGTTTGTGTGTGGTATGTGTCAGCATTTGTATGTGTGTGTTGTGTTGTGCGTGTGTGGTATATGCATGTGGTATGTGTGTTTGTCTATGTGGTATATGTGCATGTGGTGTGTGGATCTTGTGTATGTGTATTTTATGGGGTGTGTGTTTGCCTCTGAGTGTGTATATGTGTATGTGTCTGTGTCTGGATAGACACAGGCCTTGGTACACTTGTGGAAGCCAGACTAGAACTTGCAGGAGTTGGTTCTCTGTCTCAGTCATGTGGATCTTGGACATCCAACTCAGCTAGTCAGGCTTAACAGTAAGCACCTTATCCTCCGAGCCATCTTGCTGTTCATGTTTAATATTTTAAAAATTATCATATAATTTTATTACATACATCTCTAAGAGTTAGGGCCTTGCTGCAGGCAATCTGTTTTCTTGAAAGGCAAGGGCATGTGGGAAGGGCTAGTGGTCTGGGGTGGCAGCTGACCTGGAAGGAGGTTGCAAGGAGAACATCTCTAAAGGGACAGGGAGCCTGAACTCTCTGGCTGTAACCACATCCCCTTGTCAGTGGTGGGAAGTGCTAGTTTATACTGTACTAAGTCTATTCCTGATTGACTGAAGTTGTTCTGAACAGGACTCAAACTGTATGGGTCTGTTTTATGCTTTTCCCATTTGAAAGTCTCAGCCAGCCCGGGCCAGGGTAAATAAGTCCCCTTGTGGGGGATCCCAGGGCTTCCTGTTCTCATGTTGTCTTCTCAGACTTCGCCTTATAACTGCTGTGCAGTCTTTGGGCATGTATTCATTCACCATCTGTCCACCTATGGTTTTATTATTTTCTCTCAGTGCTAGGAACAGAGTCTGGAGCCTCCTACATGCGAGCAATGCCCTGTACCACCGAGTGGGGAACAGGAGGTGAGGACTGACAACCAGTATCAGTGGGTTGAATAGGAATGGCCCCATAGACTTGTGTATGGCTGGTGCCTCAAGGGGAAGGGATGACAGCTAGACCTTTAGAGATCTCTGTACCGATCTCTGACAGGCACCTTTACAGCTTGATGTATTTCCCTTCCAGGCAGCCCAGTCTCCTAAGCTATCTTTACCCCACATATAGCTTTGGGGATAAATATGTTCAGTTTCAGGGTCTTCCTGGGATGTCTGAGTTGTTTACTTTCTGAGCTTTACCATTTCTTAAAATTATTTGTTATATATGTGCATATATATATATATATATGTCTTGTGAGTGAATTCCATGTATATGAAGGTACCTGTGGGGTTCACAAGAGAACATCAGAACCTGTGGATCTAGAGTTCTTACAGGAGTGTGCTGGCTAGTTTAGTTTAATTTGTTGTTATTGTTTGTTTGTTAACTTGATGCAAACTAGGGTTACCTAGAGAGGGGACTTTGATTGAGAGAGAATGACTACATTGACGTAGCCTGTAGGCAGTTTGGTGAGGCATTTTCTTGGTTAATGTTAATGTGGGAGGGTCCAGTCTACTGGGTGGTGTTGCTCCTAGGCAGGTGGTCCTGGGAAATACAAAAAAAAAAGTAGCTGAACTTGATTCTGATGAATAAGATAGTAAGCACCACTCTCCAGTGACTTCTACATTAATTCCTGCCTCCAGGCAGCTACCTTGAGTTCCTATCCTGACTTCCCTTCACGGTGCACTACAAGCTGTAAGATGAAATAAATCATTTCCTCTCCAAGATACTTTTGGTAGTGGTGTTTAGCACAACAATAGAAAGCAAACTAGAACAAAGGAGGTAGTGAACTGCCTGACATGGGTCCAGTTGAGAACTGAACTCAGATCTTCTGGAAGAGCAATGTCTTAGTCAGGGTTCACTAAATGAACAGAACAAACAGTATAAAAAAAATATTCACACACACACACATAGGCTTTACTAAAGTGATTTACAGGATATGATACAGGTAGAATAGCAATGGCTGTCCCATACTGGAGAGGCTGAGAACCTAGTAGCTGTGAATCCCAGAATGCTGGATACCTCATCCCTCTCAACCTGATGCTGAAGGGCTGGGAATTCCTGGAGAGCTCTTGGTCTCTGCTCTACACTGGAAACCCTAAGAAGTTGGTTCTAATAACAGTAACAGAATGCAGCAGTAGCAAAGTAGATTAACTTTCTAGCAAAAATGAGAGCAAGCAGGTAAAGCCTTTTACCTGGGTTACCACCAGAAGGTACTACATCTACATTTGGGGGCATGGAAGGGTGTCTTCCTGCATCAATCAATCTGATCAAGAAAGTCCCTTACCAGAGGGCTCACAGGCTAATTTTCCAGTTGACTTCAGATCCAATCAAGCTGATAACTAAGACTAACCATTAAAAGCAGCAAGCACTCTTAGCTGCTGAACCACCTTCCATCTTCAAATTCCTGAGTTTTGAGGAGCATCCCTTTAGAACTTTCTGGGTTTTTACAAGCTTTGGAGGAAATTGAGTATTACTTCTGACATGACACCCTACAAGGCCAGCTGGACAACATAGCCTCTTGTGGCCTGTAACTTCACAAAGTAGACTTGACTGACTGGTCCATGATCTTTCAGGGATCCATCTGTGTCCACTTCCTATCTCATCTATGCTGGAGTTAAAAACATGTGTCAGTGTACCTGTTCTTTCTTGTAGAAATACTTAATCATAAATCCAGGGTTTCTACCCCAGCTTTGAACCTTTAGTTTCCAGACAAAAGATACGTACAACCTTTATCTTTATACTAAGCCTTAATCAGCACAAGATCTGGGCAGATATCTATTCTCTATGTTATTTTTGTCTATTTTCCATCCCATTATATAATTTGTCATGTTTCATCTGGGCTGCTCTTAACTCTAGTTAGCCAATTCACATGGCCATTATTTTAAGATTTCTATCCCATGGTGCTTTTTCCTCTCTTCACCTTTGGTCTGTTTGTTTGGTTTGGTTTTTTTCTTTCCTTTTCACACCTCCTGGCTCCTCTCCAACCCCAAGCCTGGGAACCCTAAACCCCACCTATGTCTCTTCTTCCCAGCTATTGGATGCCAGCATCTTTATTCACCAATCAGGGATAATTTGGGGCGGGGGGGGGCAAGGTCACATAGCACCACCTGGGTCTATGTGTGGTCCTTGGTAGCAACCAGTATTTAACATAGCAAAAGACCAAACCACAACAGTTCTTTTTCGTAGGTTGTGAGGATCTAAACTCAGGTTCTCACACTTGCTAATAATGTATGGCAAACACATAGTGAGCAAGTGATCCCTCCAGGCCCAGGCCATGACACCCAGTTTTCAACAGCACCAAGAGATGCTGTTGCTTGCTTATACCTTGCTTTCATCAGTGTGGAGAGATTTACCCAGAAAGTTTCGGAGTGTCTAGTAAGCCGTGGAAGGGACCAGGTTTTACATGGTGCTGGGGATCTGAATTCTGATGTTCTTGCCTGCACACTTGTTCCCACTAAGCCATTTCCCCAGCCCCTGTAGCCTTTTAATATTGTGTCTTTATCAGATTTTGGTATTGTGGTAGTTTAGAAATTAGTTATAAATAGCAGCAGGCATTTCACACCTTCTTATGTGATGAAGATGAAGCTGGTTTTTCTAGATCATTCTTGTTCACAAATGAAGAAATATAACACCAGAACGCTCCCATTGGGTAACTGGGAGTGAACTAGTGGGTATTAAATGTTGCAGCTGATGACTGTTGTCTTCACATAGTCAAGTGTATTGTGTGCCTTCTAAGAGAGAACACAGCATGCCTGATGGAGCAAAGAAGACTGAAGGGAGAAGGGGGGAGGAAAGGGAGAGGGAGAGAGGGCTAGGGGAGGAGGAGGAGGACAGGGAGAGGGAAAGGGAGAGGAGTTAAAGAGGAAGAGGAGAACTAAAAGGTGACCCCAAATTGTTTAAATAATAAAGACTTTTCAGGTTTGGTAGGGATGCTAAGAGGAACTTGAGATGAAGTGCCCTTTAGCAACACAGGCAAGAAACTAGGATAGGAGATCCAACAACAATCTGCAGAAAAGAGGAAGATCCTTACTTTAATATACTATTAAAGGAGAACAGTCTCTGGCTAGAAGTAAGAACTTAATACAAAGTTCATGTTTCTCGAGCCTCATGCTAGGAGCTATGTAGCTTAAGAGCTAAATAGAATTTAAGGTCACAATGCACGTTGTATGGATTTGGGAGGCAGGGAGCTGATATTGTTGGCATGTCTCACCCTGAGTGTATTTTTAAGGCCACTCTGGAGGACCCTGTCTGCTCTATCTTGGGATGGAAGAGAAACTGCAAAGGAATGTAGTTCATCCCCTGGAATCTAACACATATATGCTCAGAACTACATGCAAAGACCAATTATGCAAGACAAAGGGTAACAAAACCCATAGAATTAAATCAGGAAATTACAATTACAATATACAGGATAAATACAAATTATAGGACAAGTCAGCTAACTACTTGGAGAAATAAACTGCAAAGAACAAAAAAAGAAGGAAGACCTACAGATAAAAGGGACTCAAAAAACATGTCATCCAGAGTTTCATTTAAATACCACTATGAGCAAAGAAGTCACTGGGAATAACGAACATTTTTGAGACAATTTTTTAATGATATGTGGGAAGGTACCCTAGGAATCCAGGAGAGGGTTTCAGACCCCCCCTAGAACTGGAGTTAGAGGTAGTTGTGAGCCAACTGGTATAGGTGCTGGGAACTGAACTTGGGTCCCCTGGGGTATTCTTCACCACAAAGACATTTAAAAATATTTATGAATCAGATTACCTGATTTAGATTTTCTGAAGAAAAAATTGGGAAACAGAAGAGTGAGTGGAAATATAAAAACTTGCCGAGAAAGAGCAAACATCGAACAAAAGACATAGGAGTCAGGGTTCACTATGATTCTTAGCACTTGTATAAAACACTGAATTTGAATTTATAAATTTTAAAAT
>JADRCD010229312.1:0-17470 GCA_019843815.1 Montemys delectorum
TGTCTCTACATCTGTTTGTTTCTCCTTACCCCAATCCCTCTAACTCTCATGAAGTAAGTTAAGCACCATCCCTTTCCAACTGGCTTACATCATTACATGCTGTTTCATTTTCTCTGGCGCAGCGTTGTTTAATTTTTGTTGTTATTGAGACAGAATTTCTCTCTACAGTCCTCAGCTAGAATTCATTATGTAGGCAAAGCTAGACTTAAAGTGAATGCTCCTGATTCAGTCTTCCCCTGAATTGTGGGATTACAAACATATGAACCACTTTATCCAGCTAAGGAAGACCTTTTTAAAGCTAATAGTTTCCTATGTTTGCTGCAATAGCAAAATACTGTTTAATACAAGTCTACTGAACCAAATGTTTCAGGAAATCATTTTAGAAATCCAATGCATGATCCCTTATAATATTTCATCATCTAGAAGTAGTCTATTTCAAAATTCATTTTCCTTCTCCAGTAAAAACTACATTCCCTAAGTTAGTGTAAGTACTGTCACAGGTAAAATTAAGATAGATTTTGGTTACTTGGTGCTCTCTTTTGGGTTTTTGTTTCAATATTAAAAGAACTTGAAAATGGCCTCAGAAGAAAGATTAAGGACAATTTTATTAAGAATTTGAGAGAAACAGCAAAGGTCAAGCTGTAATTTTCTGAAGCAGCAGGAACTGAGAGAGAAAGGCATCCCTTTTTAGTTCAAAATGAGGCTTGTTTACCAACAGAGGCTGGGTGACTAAGGACTTTGAACATTTCTTTAAGTGTTTCTCAGCCATTTGAGAAGCTTCTGTTGAGAATTCTGTTTAGTTATGCACTCCATTTTTAAAAATATTTCATTGGTTATTTTCTTTATTTACATTTCAAATGTTATCCACCTTCCTGGTTTCCCATCCACAAATCAGCTATTTCATCCTCTTCTCTCCCCTGTTTCTATGAGGGTGTTCCCTACAACCTGCCCATTCCCCCAGACTCCTACCTCACCACCCTACACTGGGGCATCAAGCCTTCATGAGAACAAGGGTTCTCTCTCCCCTTTTTTGTGGGTATTTCAGGTAGTGTCATCCTTGTTGAGGTCTGGGAGCGTCTTGCTTTCCTGGCATCTGAGGCTTTCTGGTGGCCACCTCTAGTTCCACATCCCCCATGTCTACAGACCTCTGTTGAATTTCCTGACATTCTGTACATCTCCCCTCCCATACCTGATCCTGCCCCATATTTTTCTCCTCCCGTCCTCTCTTCCTCCAAAGTTGCTCCCACCCTTTACCTCTCTGGATTTTTTTGTTCCCTCTTCTTCTAGGTAGTACTGAATCACCCACACTTTGGTCTTCCTAACATCTTGAGCTTCATATGATCTGTGTATTGTGGGTATTTCAAGCTTTTTCCCTCATATCCACTATCAGTGAGCATACACCATGTGTGTTCTCTTGTGACTGGGTTATCTCACTCAGGATGATATTTTCTAGTTCCATTCATTTGTACTCCATTTTTAAATTGAGTTATTTGGGTTGTCTAACTTCTTGAGTTCTTTATACATTTTAGATATTAGCCTTCTATCAGACTTAGGGTTGGTGAAAATCTTTTTCCAATCTGTAGGCTGCCATTTTGTTCTATTGATAGAGTCCTTTGCCTTACAGAAGCTTTTCAGTTTTGTGGGGTCCCATTTATCAATTGCTGATCTTAGAGCCTGAGACATTGGTGTTCTGTTCAGAAACTTGCTTCCTGTATCAATGTGTTAGTGGTTATTTCCCACTTTCTCTTCTATGAAATTTAGTCCATCCAGTTTTATGTTGAGGTCTTTGATTTGTTGGGCTTGAACTTTGTGCAGGGAGATAAATATGGAACTATTTTCAGTTTTCCATATTTAGAATCCAGTTAGAACAGCACCATTTGATGAAGAAGCTTTGTTTTGCCCATTGTATGCTTTTGGCTTCTTTATCAAACACCAAGTGTCCATAGGTGTGTGCATATATTTCAGGATCTTCAATTCAATTTCATTAGTCAACATGTCTGTTTCTGAACCAATCCATGCAACTGATATTCCATCTTACACTTTTCAGAATGGCTAAGATCACACACTCAAGTTATAGTACATCCTGTTGAGGATATGGAGCAAGAGGAAAACTCATCCATTGCCGGAGAGAGTACAAATGTGTGCAACCAGCTTGGAAATCAATTTCATGCTTTCTCAAAAAATGGGAATACTTCTACCTCAAGATTCAGCTACACTGATCCTGGGAATATATCCAAAAGTTGCTCCACTATCCCACAAAGAAATTTGTTCAGCTATGATCTTAGAAGCTTTATTTGTAATAGCCAGAGAATCAAAGCAACTTAAATGTCCCTCAACTAAAGAATGGATAAAAAAATAATGTGGTTAATTTACACCATGGAATACTACTCAGCTATACATGACAAGGACATCACATATTTTGTAGGCAAATGTATAGAACTAGAGAATATCATCCTATGTATGGTAGCCCAGACCCAAAAGACATGCATGTTACTTATTCACTTATAAGTGAATATTAGCTATAAAATACTGGCTACCCATGCCATACTCCACAGACCCAATGAAGCTAAACAGGAAAGAAGATACAAGTGAGGATGTTAATCTCACAATCTCACTTAGAAGGGGGAATAAATTAAGAGACAGATGGTGGGAGGGGCCAGAGTGGGAGAAGGGATCGGGTGGTGAATGGATGGGGGTGGGTGGGAGAGGGAGGGGTTGGTTATGATCAGGTGTGTGAAGAGACAGGAGAGATAGTCAGATGGCCATGAGAGTGAATGGAAATCTGAAACTGCCAGGATTGGAGAGGTTGGGGACATCACTAGGACATGACAGAGAAACAGGATTATGGCAATGCCCAGGAATCAATGGCAGTGTGACTCACAGCATTAGGGATATGGAACCTGAAAAGGCTTCCTTCTGTAGCTGCCAGGAGACCCAGTAAAGCAATAGAGACACTAACCCACCCACAAAAGTTTCCATCCAAATTTGATCCTATCTATTGGAAATGTGGGGATGGGGAATGGAGCAGAGATGGAGAGAATGGTCAAGTAATAACCAGCCCAATCTGAGTCCCATCAATGGACAAGCACCAATCCCTGACACTATGTTAATGATACTCATTTATGCTTACAGACAATCATCTATCAGGGTGTTGTCTGAAAAACTCCACATTCCAGCAGACTCAGATAGATGCAGACACCCACAGTCAAACAATGAATGGACCTTCGGAACTCTTACGGAAGTAAAAGAGGAAGGGTTGTAGTCTCTCTAGGGGATAGGAACTCCACAAGAATACCAACAGAGTCAACTAACCTGGACACTTGGGGTTCTCAGAGACTGAACCACCAACTAAAGAACATACACGGGTTGGACCTAGGCCTTTCTGCACATATGTAGCAGATGTGAAGCTTGATCTTCATGTGTGTCCTGAACAACTGGAACAGGGACTATCCCAAATGTTGGTGCTGGTTCATGGGATAAGTTCTTCCTGCTGTACTGCCTTGTCTGGCCTCAGTGGGTGAGGATGCACCTTGCCTCACCAAGACTTGATATGCAGGGTTAGGGGAAGAACCAAGGGTTTCCCCATCCATTCAGAGGAGAAGGGAAAGGGAGAGGGGAAGGAATCTGGGAGGGGCCAGGAGTGGAGTCAGTGAGTAGGATGTAAAGTGAATAAATAAAACAAAAAAATAAGAAACAAATAAACAAAAGCAAAAAACAATGGAAGCTGGTGTACAAATATATGGCAGAAGAGAAGTAAGAACCTACACAGTGAATAAGGCAAGCTTTAGGAAAATAACAACTAGGCTTCTTGCCAGTGTCTGGGAACACAATAAAGAGAATGTGAAGATACTCTCAGTGCTGGGCTGAGTTCATCATGCATCATTTTCAAAGGTCCCTATCCCTGGACAAAGACCAACAGTAAGAACATGACTAGAAGTTGAAATACTGGAAGTTTTCTTAGAAAGGGGAAGTTCTCCAGTTAGCTGAGGGAAGAGCCTCCAAAGTGATGAACCATGGGGCCCAGGAACTTTTACATTGCATAGCACATTTACATTGCACCTGCCTCACTTTCTTTTATAGCATAGGCTTTCCTTCTGTGTGGTCTGCTAGTTAAATGAAACCCATGTAGGGAAGGGCTTATGGTCTCAGTCTACAAACTGCCTCTTCTACATGTTAATCTTGGTCTCTTATTATTGCCTCTTTGAGAGTTTTATGCAATGTAACGTATCTTGATCATAATCATCACCTTTTCCATCCTCTCCCAAATTTAGGTCCTCATCATTTTATAAACTCTGTCAAATGCTGTTTGTGCTACCTAGGTATTCTTCGGTGCTTGGTTTTCTACTAGTAGATATGATAGTTGACCTAACTGTAGGTACACCTTTAAGAAGAATGACTGTCCCTTTACCAGGAACACTTGATTACAAACAGCTTCATAGCTAGAAGTGACATTTCATGTCCACTTCCCTTTTCCATGCTGGGATTCTGTCTGGTTTGAATTTGCACAGATCTTTTGCATGCTTCAGAACTGCTGTGAGTTCATCAAAACCAGTGCAGTATTGTCTCTATAACTTGGTTATTGTGAACAGAGAAGTGATGAACATGGATGAACCATTATCTCTATAAGAGGATATAGAGTCTTTGGAGCATATTCTCAATAGTGGCGGAGCTAAGTCATGTATTAGATCCATGTCTAGGTTTTGTTTTTGTTTTTGTTTTGGAACTCCCACATTGATTTTCATAGAGGTTACACCAGTTTAAATACCACAAACAGTTAAAAAGTGTTTTCCATTCCCTACATCTGGTCCAGCATTGGTTCTTTTGATCTTAGCCATTGTGACTAGTGTATGATAAAAGTTGAAAGTGTTTGTATTTCCCTGGTGGTTAATAATGTTAAACATTTTAAAAACGTTTTCCAAATGTATTTCATCTTTTGAGAGCACTGTTTAGTTCCATGCCTAATTTTTCAATTGGAATTATTATTATTATTATTAGTAATAATAACAATAAAATATATTTGTGTATTCTAGAAACATATCCTTATTTAGATGAACATCTGATGAAGATGTTTCCCCCATTTTATAGGCTTTTATTAACCTGGCATGATGGTAGTGTTCTCTCCTGCACAGAAGTGTTTTGGTTTCATGAGGGTTAAGTGATGATTATGAATGTTTATGTTCTCAATACTCCAGTAAAAAGGTATATGTTGAGTGTGATCTTTCCATCTCAAATTCGTATCTCCTACCACAGAGTCAATTAGTAAAGGTCTCTAAATGCTAATTAATTTACCCTGGCATACTACAGAATGCTTCTCTTAACTACATGCCTTTGACTCATGATTTTCTTTTTGATTTCATGAGAATTTTGTTTTGCCATGCAATGCCCTAGAGTATGCAAAGCATACTCTATGCTTTTGAGGTTAATAGTACCATGTTTCAATATCCAAGTTGCTAAAATACTATGACTGAACTTCACCAAAATGCTATTTATCTGTTCTATGTTCCACTTCATTTGGTGCAGGGGATTGAATGCTGGTTCTTGTTAATGGGAAGCATGCTGAACATTGACCTACACTTCTGCCTTCACTAATGTGTTTATGAGATCTAGTATGAAAGTATTCCTAAAAGAAAGATAGTGGTATAGAAAATTTAGATATTGATATTGTAATTAAGGGTATATACAGCTTTTGACAGGTTAGGTTAGTAGATGGAAGTACTTTAAGGGTAATGAAGAGTAAACTTTTAAATTCAGATCCCAGAATAACCACTGTGTATTAGCAATCATTAGTTAATACTGCACAGATTATAGTTACAAAATAACTGATGAATGTGGAATATGCTCTTAATTAATATGCTTGCACCTTTTACTAGTTCTTTTGAAGACAAGTTTCTATTTTGACTTGAAAACAGGTGTTTGAAATATATTTTGAAATAAGCTGAACAATACTTATTCATGAAGCATTTAACATTTTATGACAGCTGAAGTTAATATTGACCAAACGAAATTTCCATATCAGGCCCCAGTATTTTAAATATGTAACAATTATAAAGGTGTCAGTAATTTAGTCATTATCATTAGCACAAGACTCTCTGGGACATTTTAATTGCAGATCATAATGACAGAACATTCATAATGTTCTGTTCATTAATACATTATTTAATGCAAACCAATGAAAAATCTAATTGCTGTTAAGTGAAGTGCAAGAGATAACATTCCAAGGAAATCGATTTGAAGTAAAAGGGGCTGCTTACTGTTTCGTGATATGGACCAGACTAGAAAACATTAATTATTTTTTGACATTTTTATATAAAAATTTATAATCTGGAAATGTAGACCCCTTATATCATAAAAAAAACTTTCATATGCAGTGCACCATAATTCTACAAATAGTTTCTATGGGATAGTTCTTAAATTATTAACTAGATCTGAACTGTGTTCTTAAACCAGCACAAAGCTTGAATTTCTTCATCAGTTAATTTTGGTAATTAGAATGAAGGACCTTGTGGCACTGAAGGTTAATAGTCCACAGAAAAACCTTACTCTCCCTGTAGTATTTTGTAGTGGCTTCATTTTGAGGTCTCAAAACAACAAAAACTTCTTAGCAATGCTCAAGGACTACTGGAAAGGGGCTGAAGTTCTTTCCTTGGTAGAAAAGCAGAACCAGGAGAATCAGCTCTTACAGCAAAGAAAAAAGAAAGGATGAGGAAGCATCCATTTGTTAGTGGCTGTGAATGGCTTTTGATGGGTTTTAGTGGGTCAGAGAAATCAGAAAACTCAGAATTAGTGGCATAGAAAACTGGATTTACTACTAAATATTTCTACAGCATTCTTTTTAAAATTCTTTCTTTTTCTGTCTCTGTTTCTCTCTGTGTATATACACATTAGTGTGCATCTGTGAATGATTGTTCATATATGCATATGTGCAGGTCAAAGGACATTTGCAGATTGAATTCTTTCCTCCACCATGTGAATACTGAGACTTGAACTTAGATCATGAGACTTGTCTGCAAATGTCACTAAGACAGTTCTCCAGATCCTAGAATATTCTGCTTTGACTGTTAAAGCCTCCCTGAATATCATTTGTTTTGTGGGATGTAAATAAACCCAGAAGCTCTCTTACTGGTGAAGTTAGCTACAGGTTTTCCTTCTTTGGTTGCTAGTCATGAGAAGTTCCATTGTATTTGTATCACAGCCTTTTTAAACTTTCATTGACATGAGAACACTCACCAAAACATTGATATTTATTTTGCTACAATTTTGTCCCCTTTATGCTGAGCCCAACAGGTTCATCATTCTTTGGGAAATATTGCTAGGTGACTCAGGCTATCTTAGATGAATCCACTGTTTATAGACTTAATGTGGAAAGATAGGAAGAACAAAAGTATTGAATAATTGAGTTCAACCATATTAGAAACTAGTTCATAATGGAATTGTCCCTATGAAGTCATCAAGTTTTGAAATATTTAAATTCATCAGTCAGAATAACCAGAAAAGCATGATGGCATAAAGACAGAGAATTAAATAAATGTCAGCAGCATGATGAATACAATTTAATGGGCAAAGTTAAAGTCTCTTAAATTAGAGGTGGTTTGACAATAAGTACTGGTACACAGGAAGACTTTTCTGTCTCTGTAGTATTTTCTAGAGGCTTTATTGTGAAGTCACAAAACAACAAAACCAGCAATACTGAACATCTACTGAAAAGGGTGTGATAGTTTAAAAATATAATATTGGGGCATAAAAAGATGGTTCTGTGCTTAGGTGCACTGGCTGCTCTTCTAGGGAGATAGGAATTGATTCCCACACCTATGTGGTGGCACACAACCATCTATAGCTCCAATTCCATGGGATTCTGGATTCTAGCTTTCAAGGACAATGAATAGATATAATATAAACATACACATACACACAGACAAAACATGCATATAATTAAAATAAATTCTCTCCTCTCTCTCTCTCTCTGTCTCTGTCTCTGTCTCTGTCTCTCTCTCTGTCTCTCTCTCTCTCTCTCTCTCTCTCTCTCTCTCTCTGTGTGTGTGTGTGTGTGTGTGTGTGTGTGTGTGTGTTATCTGTGTATGTGTGTGTGTAGGTAGGTAGTATATAGGTAAATATGTGGGGAACACAAGTTCTAGAATCTTTTTTTCAGTCAATATGTAATGGCAAATTGCATCTGGATAAATAAAACAAACTAAAAAGGCAAGGTCCTGCAGCTACAAGGGTATAAAATTGGTGGATTCCACCAGAACCTGCTCTTCGAGAGGTCCTCCCTTGTCCAGTAGCTTTGTTTGACTGGGCTGAATTGATTAGTGACATGATGATCCTTGCTCAAGAACAGATGTTGTGAGACTTCAACAACCACAGGCCCTTTTGAGTACTGGCTGATGACTTTCCTATTCCTTCCTTGTTCAGTGCCTGTTGGTGTGGCAACAATATACAACAAATATATTTGTATATTTCTCATTTCTGTTTTTCATCCTTGCCTTTTTCTACCTTTATCATTCTAATACTTTTTGATTTTGCCCTTACACATCATTTTATTGTCCAAACAAAGACAGTACTGAGAGTAGAGAAGCAATAATAACACTGAAAAACATGTATGAAGGAAAAACACAGTAAACCAAGATCATACACCCAAACTGAAGACCACCTAAACAATAGCCAAATAGGCACATCCACATTCACCATCTGGCTTCACATCTTCATTCTTATTTTTACTATAATTTTATTATTATTTGTATTTGTCACTGCATGCTTTTATGTGTGTGTGTGTATACACAGATATGTATGTATGTATGTTTTTGCCAGACTTATAGATCCTCTGCAATCACTTTCCACCCTATACTTTGAAATTTTGAGTAGTTAGTGATTTGTCAACAGTGACTCTTCAGGAAGCCCAGTGATCCTTCTATTTTTGCCTCCCCAGTGCTGGGATTTATCGGTGGGTGCCACTACTCTTAATATTTTACCATCCAAACTCAGGATTTTTTTTTTTTTTTTTTTGGTTGCGTAGCACTTTATCAAGGGACTTATCTTCTTAGCTCCCTCATTCTTCTTTTAATCAAAGCTGATAAATTCTGTTAAGTCAAATGTGACAAGTACCTTTTAGGTCACAACCTTGTGAGATACCAGCAAATGGGAAGCCACCATAAGGCCACTAATCCTAATATTCCAAAGTTTTTGGACTGATTGATCATCTTCCTTTTCTATTTTCTTCCACAGTATTTCCAAGTCTCTGTGTCAAATGTTCTTCCCATTTGTTATATAGTAAATAGAAGCAAACACTTGCTAATTTGTCAGCAGCTTGCTGTTTTCAGCCACTTCTTTATGTTTCACCATTGGCTGATACATGGCCTGCCTTTTGTGTTTTCATTGATGACAGTTTTTGAATTGTCCACTGAATATCCACTCATTTTTCACGATGTTGCTACTATACTGGCCCAATACGTTCTTTGTTGCATAGAGCCATTTTCCAATTGCCTTGTACTACTCTTACTTTCATAAAACTACTGTATTTTGGCTGTAATGATTATTCTTATTTTTAGAAATGGGAACAATTGTGGTATTTTTGTCAAAAAGATTGTGTTTAGCTGATGGGTAAGTAACTAGAAAGAGTCAAGTGAAGGAATAAGCCAAAGCACAATAATTTTGGAATTTTCAGTCCAAAGCAGTTCTTGGAAGCATCATATTGGGAACAATGTTAAGAACAGTGCTTCACGCCCCACCATCAACTCCACAATACAATGTTATTTCAGGACTAAAGATTCTTGACCCACACAGGCAGCTTCCAATTGTGGGATGGCATAAGACAATACTGTATTTAGTGCCCCTGCATAAGAGCTTTAGGCACTCAAATGTAAACTAAAAATCTTGAAAATGTTCTCTAACTAAGAACTCAGCGTATGTCTTGGTTATTCTTTCAGGTTTCTAGGCACCATTGAACTGACTTCTTCATATAAGAGCAATCTTCCTACCTCTGAAACAACCAATGCAAATAGTTTCCAGAAAATTTGTTCTTTCCTATGGCCACTTGGCAGTTTCCAGGTAACCAAGTTGTGAATGCTTGTGTTCAAGTTCAGCACAACTTTGTTTGTATGATTCTTCAGTGAGATTCCTTTGTTTTTAAAAGTACATCCTCACTACCATGATTTTGCTTCCTATTGTTTTACCCTGCCTTATTTTCTCCTTAACACTTTACCATCTAATTTGTATTATTTGTCTGATGAACTAAAATGCATGAACTATAATTTTTTTTTCAAATTTTATTTGATTGCTATTATTTCTTAAAAAAATTATTGAGGAGTCATTGACAAGTCTTGGCTGGATCAACCTCAAGTACCAAATATTAATAAGAATTTAGATTCCACCAGAGGTTCCTTTATTGTTGAGAATAGTTTTGGCTATCCTGGGTCTTTTGTTATTCCAGATGAATTTGCAAGTTGCTCTTTCTAAGTCTGTGAAGAATTGAGTTGGAATTTTGATGGGGATTGCATTGAATCTGTAGATTGCCTTCGGTAGGATGGCCATTTTTACTATATTAATCCTGCCAATCCATGAGCATGGAAGATCTTTCCATCTTCTGAGATCTTCTTCGATTTCCTTCTTCAGAGACTTGAAGGTCTTGTCAAACAGATCTTTTACTTGCTCAAACACCCACAGAAAGAGTGGCAGAGATTAACTATGGAGCAGAGACTGAAGGATGGACAAGCATATAGCTATCTCCTGAGAGGCTCTGACAATACCTGACTAATACAGATGTAGAGGCTCACAGCCATTCATTGAACTGAGTACACTGTCCCCAATGAAGGAGTTAGAGAAAGGTTCTATGGAGCTGAAGGGTTTGCAGCCCCTTAGGATGAACAACAATATGAACTAACTAGTACCCTCAGAGCTCCCAGGGACCCAACCACGAATCAAGGACTACACAGGGTGGGACTGATTGTTCTGGCAGCATGTGTATAGTAGAGGATTGCAAATTTGATTATCAATAGGAGGAAAGGACCTCGGCCTTGTGAAGGTTTTGTGCCCCAGTGTAGGGGAATGCCAGGGCCAATAAGTGGGAGAGGGTGGCAGGCATGGGGAGGGGGGGAGGCAAAAGGGGTTTGTTCTTGTTGTTTTTGTTTGTTTGTTTGTTTTTTGGAGGGGAACCTGGGAAAGGAAAAATTTACATGTAAATAAAGAAAATATACAATAAAAATAAATAAATAAATAAAAATTTAGAAATTGGTAACTCAGTCTTCCAGTTGATTAACACAGTGATTGGTACAATCACTTTGAAGTACAATTCTATAGTATTTGTTGATGTTGAAGTGGATGTGCTCAGTAGCCTAGTAATTTTTTTCTGGAGGAGAAATTGTATATAAGGACAGTGAAAAGAGTACAGTTATAATAAACACATACAAAAACTGGCACACCTTTTTATTTAATATGGACTTATATAAATTGATATCATTAAAGCCTAAGGAAGAAGCACATATTACTAAAATAGAAGAATGTAAAATATATATCTTATTAAAAAACTTAAATGATGGTTAAATAGAAAAATTATTTGGAAAAATATGAATATACCATAATAGTATTTATGTAAATCCTAAGATAATGGAAATGTATGTTTTTATTAGTTTTTTTGATAATATTTATTATCTTAGTTAAAAATAACAAAGCAAAAATATAGAAATAAGACTGCAGATATTATACACAGATGAGGGATACTGTCTTTAGGAAACAACAGAAGAACAAATCTTTTTGTATGTTTAAGTAACTTTTTATTTTTTGAGAATCGCATTCCTACTTGTATTGTGTTTGGATTAAATCCATCCCATCCCTCCACTTAAATGTCTTTCTTCCTCACCATGAAGTTAGTCTCTACAAAATACATGTTAAGAAAGATGTCAAATAGTTAAAGTTTTAATCCGATAAACAATTAAATGTATATTGATGATTGCTTATGCTTACCTATGAGTTTGGAGCAAATTTTAAATAATAGCAAATATGCACAGGCAGACAAAACAATGTATCCCTGACAAAGGCTGGTAAGCCACAGTGGCAGCATCTCCAGTTTGTTGCTTTCATTTTCTTGATCTTGTTCCCACAACTCAGGTAATCTTCATTAGTAATCTGTCTAACATCAGTTATTTATGTTTATCTTTTATGTATTTTACTCCATTTTATTGAATGATAGATAATCCAAGGGCCTTGAAATGAAATCAAGTCAACATACAGACAAAAGACTTATTGAGAATGGAAGCAAAACCAAGATATTTTCACCTATTAATGCTTATTGCATGGTGCTGGGATAACTTTGAATCTTTTAAACCTTTTATATCTTTGAATAAAAGCTTTCTCATAAGTGAAGTATTATATAGTCCAGAGAACCATAGAAGAATTTTAATCCAGTAACATGACTTCTCTGGTAAGGGATTACATTCAAAGACCTTCTCCATCTACATCATGTGGCCAGAATTCAGACATACCCTGGATTACAGTATGAACTGACAGGGATACCAACATGCCCTTAGTAGACATCTTTAATCCCTGACAATGAAGGTAAAATTCACTTGAAGAAGGAAGTAGTCATACTTGAATGTGGCATCTAATTGAGGAGCAGACAAAATGAAAAGTGGATTTGACAGAAAGACTCAGAGAAAGGATATGCCCAACTCACATGAAAACAGCACTGAAAGGAGAGGCTACTTAAGAGCAGCAGGAGAGGAATGTGTATGTGTACGGCAGTTTTACAGAAACAGGTTGCAGAGAGAACAAAATACATAAAATTGAAGACAGAACGAGCCAGAGAATGAGAAGTCAGACGATTACATCATGATCTTGGCAGAAGCCAAGAAAACCAGATTAAATCAGGCAGTTTGGAAGATTGGATTGTATGGAGAGTTGAAGCTTCTAGGCCTAGGTGTATGGATAGGTAGAAGAGAGAATGAAACACTGGGCACAGCCCAAGCTGTATATTCGTACAGCTTGTATACGACTCTCATCTCATCCCTTAATTACAGGAAATAAAAGAGACATTTACAGAGAATGTTCTACAATAGCTATATGTTGGGTTTTAAATGAGTGAGTTTATTGAGTATACAACAAACTAAAGTAAAAGAGCAAATAGATAGCAGTTAAATAGATACATAGATAGACTAAAAGGCAAGTAGTAGATAAAGAGGTAGGTGGCTAGATAGATGATAGTATCTTTGTTAAGGTTTTATTGCTATGAAGAGACATCATGACCAAGGCAACTCTTATAAAGCAAAACATTTAATTGGGACTGGAAAATAACTTCAGAGGTTCATTCAATTATCATCATGGGGGTGGAATAGGAGGGAGAACAAGGCAGCTTGCAGGCAGACATGGTGCTAGAGGAGTCAAAAGTTCTACATCTTGATTGGAAAGCAACCAGGAGAGTGTGGCTTCTGTAGGCAGCCAGGGGGCTCTTTCATCCACACTGGGAAGAAGTTGAGCAATAGGAGCCCGTAAACCCTGCCTACACAGTGACACACATCCTCCAACAAGGCCAAATCTATTCCAACAAGCCTACACCTCCTAGTAGTGACACTTCACATGAGCCAAGTATATTCCAGCCACCAAGATAGGTAGATAGATAGAGAATGATACATACACACACAGACACACACACACACACACACACACACACACACACACACACACACATACATAGTTGATACATGATAGATAGATAGATAGATAGATAGGTAGATAGATAGGTAGATAGATGATAGAAAGATAGATAGAAACCAAACAGCAGCAAAGTGGATTTATAAAATTACTATCAGTAATTAGCTAGAGCAAACAAAACCAGTAAATAAAGTTTCTCATTAATCTTCCTCTCTATGGCTAGAATTTCTCATGGCTGAGATTATAGCTTCTTTTCTCACCACAGTGTTATATCTTGAAATAAACAATGCTAATATCTGCTAGAGATAGCTTGTGTTTCTCAAAGGCATATATACTGCTTTTACTTTCATGCTGTCTTACTGTTCCCTTTCACCTGTCTTTGTATTAGAAGAGCCCATCCCATCCTAAGACAAGAGTGCTTGGAGGACATGTTGAAACAAGCTTATGTTTTAAATGGGTTGGGGACAAGCTTAACCTCAGATTGTCTCAAAGAGGACAAGATAATTTAAAAATAAAACATAAATTATTAGCATGATAAATTATGCCTGAATCTTTTTCCTAAAAGTTACATCAATCATCATTTCAAAAAAAAACTTATGCATGGAAAAATCAGCCAATAGTTATTTCCTTTTGTAAAGAACAAGAATTAATAATTACTGTAAAGATATTTTGGCTTATAAGTGTTGGTCCCATGGAAAGGTACAGTCACAAACACCATAATCCAGCAGGGCCACATTTGACATCTTTATTTTTTCTTAGCCTGGGTCACTGCTGCAGAAGTCATGGGCTCAGTTTACACTTATCTCTGCTGGTGTCTGCACCAGGTCTCCTAAAGCTCTGTGAAGAGGTCCTTGACATTTACATTGAAAACTGTAGGAGTGAATTAGAAGGGCAGTCTACAGTCCCACATCATCTCTCAGAAGAAAGAGCTAAGAACCCACTGACTCCTGGGAAGAACTAGTGGTGTCAAGTGAGGATTTGAGCAAAATGAAATTATACTCCTCAGGTCTGTAAAGGACCCTCATCCAAAAGTACAAGGTTTACGACAGCAGAGCATGGCTTTAAAGCTCTTGGCTTTTACAAACCTAAAATAATTAAAGGAGCTTTGGCAAAAGAGTGAAAAATTTAAGAGAAATCAAAAAACATATTTTATTTATTTTTATTTTTACATAGTATATTTTGATCATATTCTTCTACTTCCCTGCTCTCCATAGATCACCCTTATCTTATCACCC
The DNA here is from genome assembly GCA_019843815.1 of Montemys delectorum. Classification (NCBI taxonomy): domain Eukaryota; kingdom Metazoa; phylum Chordata; class Mammalia; order Rodentia; family Muridae; genus Montemys; species Montemys delectorum. Next base: position 14,871 of record JADRCD010229312.1, read on the forward strand.
ACCAAACTCCATATTCTTGCTCTCTCTATTTAAAAAGAAAAACAACAATAATAGTGAGTTTATCAGTCCCAACACATGTGATTACAATGGCTCCACTTCCCCAAAGATTCACAAACAGCCAAATAGTTTTCCAGGGCATGGGAGCTCCTTCTAATGTGTGTGATGAATTGTCAACAGATATAATACAGTGTAGGACTAATTTAAGCAACTACTGCTGCAATGAGATTAAAATTTAACAGTTTTGTCATTCCCAGAAGAGGGTTTGTATATTAGGATTGACTATGTATGTGTGTGCTGTCTATAAATGGAAAGAGGTTTGATGCTTTTGGAGAATCTTTGTAATGATCAGGTAGATCATACTTTTTAGGGTCTCATTGCCAATGTATAAGTGAACATTTTTATTATACATACAGTCACATGTGAAACCTCACTCCTACACACAAATATATATATATATTTCAGGCTTTAATCATAGGGATAGTTTGAATAAATGGTATTGAGCATAATCTTTTGTATTTTCTTTTTTTGTCTAAATATTTATTTTTTATTAAATACATTTTATATATTTAATATGTATAACATGCATATGTAATATGTAATATGTTATATGTATATAATATGTCAGCTACTAACTCTGCTTCTGCTTTTCCTCCTTCCTGCAAGTTAGACACTATAGTTCCATCTATCTAAGCTCTTAATGAAGAGTTTTCAACAGTACATAATCAAACCATGTGGCAGAACATCTTAGGATGGCCTTTAATTCCTGTGTGCTGATGTTTATTGATCATGTTCGAATGTTCTCTTGCCCATGAGTGTGACTTGCTTCTTGTCAACAACAGAAGACAAATGTAGAGTGGTATTCGGCAGCTGAGGTATAATTCATGCATATCTTCAAGAACTGTGGGTAAATTACTATAAAGAATGAAGAAGTAAATCATATGTAGTGAATTACTTATGTATAAAAAGAGGAAGGAATCACCTATGTATGGAAACAAATAGCAGGAAACCACTGGACCTTAGGTCAGTCTGCAGCCCAGTCAGAAGAAGTTGAATTATCTTATAGCTTCAATAAGAGAAACACGAGCTTACTGTGAATGGGTAAATGGGAAATATTGTCCCAATCTTCACTGGAAGTAAGACACAAATAAGACATGCATAGCATTCCAATGAGACTGAGTCCAGCTAAGTGAATCTTCAGGGTTAAAAAGGGATACTGTATTAAATCACTCACTGTGTTGTACTTTGTTTCCTAGCAGACATATTTAATATTCCTTAAATGGGGCACACAAATGATTGGTTAGTATATAGAAAACAAATTGCTTTCCATTCCATAAATCCTTGGATTTAGAGATAATATTTTTCTTTAATGCTTTTTAAAAAGCCATTGTGGGATGCTATTGTTTACATTGATATTTTTTGATATTTCTGCTTGCATTGTATATTTTCTTTTATTTTCTTAAGACTCTAAAAAGTATGTCTTGTCTTATGAGCACTTGTGATTCAGGCAAAGAATTAAAGTGCTACCACAAGGGTCCTCACCTAGTTGTTTTCTCCTAATATACTTCTTAAATCTTTAGCACTGCTGTTTTGTTTATTCTTTCTGTTAAAATAAGATCTGAGATCCATTATAGATGGTACATTTTCTACTCTTTTAAACTTGATCTCTTATATCCAATCAGGAAACATGTTATAAGAAGTTGGAGCGACCATCTCTGCCCACTCCCTGCGAGCAGAGGGCCTGCATCTAGAGCTGGCATCAGCCCCAGGAATCAGGCAAAACCAGGTGGGAGGCATAGGCATCAGGAATTGCAGGGGAGTTGCAGGACTGCAGGGACAGGAGCCTCTCAGCTTCCCAGTGACAGAGCTGGATAAGTGACCATCTATGCCTCCTCCCTTCCAGCAGAGGGCCTGCATCCAGAGCAGGCTTCAGCCCCAGGAATCAGGCAGGACCAGCTGGGAGGCATAGGCATCAGGAATTGCAGGGGAGTCACAGGACTGCAGGGAGAGGAGCCTCTCAGCTTCCAAGTGACAGAGCTGGATCAGTGATCATCTCTGCCCCCTCCCAGCTAGGGGAGGGCTTCCCTCCAAGGCGGGCTTAAGCCCAAGGACTCAGGCAGGACCAGCTGGGAGGCACAGGCCTCAGGAGTGGAAAGGGAGTTGCAGGGCAGCAAGGAAAGGTCAAGCTCTAAGACACCAAGAACTTCTAACACCAGAGATCAAGAGATGGCGAAAGGCAAATGCAAGAATCCTATCAACAGAAACCAAGACTGCTTGGCTTCACCAGAACCTAATACTCCCACCTCAGCAAGCCCTGGATATCCCAAAACACCAGAAAAGCAAGATTGGGATCTAAAAACTCATCTCACAATGCTGATAGAGGAACTTAAGAAGGATATGAATAACTCCCTTAAAGAAATACAGGAGAAAAGAGATAAAGAGGTACAAGCCCTTAAAGAGGAAACAAAAAAAATCCCATAAAGAATTACAGGAGATCACAAGTAAACAAATAGAAGCCCTTAAAGAGCAAACCCAAAAAATCCCTTAAAGAATTGCAGGAAAACACAAACAAACAGGTGAAGGAACTGAGTAAAACCATTCAG
>JADRCD010229314.1:0-26257 GCA_019843815.1 Montemys delectorum
ATGCTGCCTTTCTTGGTGACAGAAGGTTTTTAGAGGAAATTGGTAAAAATTCCATATGAAGTCACTATGACCAGGAGAAATTAGTCCCATTCTACATCAGTGCTGGTGGGGATCTTTGAAAAAAAATGGTGCAGTATACTTCTAGTTTATGGCTTGCCTGCCCATGAAATAATCCAGAAAAAGTATAAAGACAGAACATTAATCTACAGAAAGATTGTATGGTTGAAGAAATTTAGTGAGAGACTATTTTAAAATAAAATGTAGGGGTTGGAGAAAGGGCTCAGTACCTGCTCCTCTTGCAGAAGAATGTAGTCCAGTTCCTGGTGCTTATGTTAGGGTACTCACAAGCTCTGATCAGTCCAGCTCCATATCTGATGCTCTCTTCTTCCCTTGTTGCACACCTAATACCATATTTATCTATCTTTACTCGCTCTTTCTGTGTGTCTCTATGTCAGTGTCTTTGTGTGTCTCTGTATCTCTGTCTGTCTCTTTCTCAAGCATATACAAAATGTGTAAGGCCTTTTTTTTTCAACACAAAATATTGTAAACAAAACACATTAAGAAAAGGTCCAAAAGTTCAGGGTATGTCTGAATACCTCTGCACGAACCTCATAAAGTTGCTGCCCTTGATAAAATATTAATAAGTATTTTTTCGTTGTGCTCTTACCTTGGAGCTACACAAAGCAAATGATGCAACTTATTCTTTTTCTCCCTTCATTGTAGACTACTCTATCCCAACTTTGTATTATCTGAGTTTGCGGTTTTACTGAATATGTATTAAGCAGTTCCTGAAGGCATTATTTTTGAAGCAAGGACTCTCCATCTAATGACCACATGGTTTTGTTTTTCTTAAAGGGAAGCTAGAACACTAGTTAACTCTACTGTTTGAATTCAAGACCATAAATGGAGCCCTACACCTTACTTACTGCTGCATCATCCACCACCCATTTGTTCCTTGATATAGAAATAAATTTTGTTGTCATTTCCCTATGTTTTCAGAGACTCATTATCTTCCACAAGAAGCTTTGTGTACCAGAAATGTCCTTATGAACACTAACCTTTCATAATGTACAAGTCAAGACCCAGAATGTCAACTTATTTCTGTAAAACATAATTAGAACACTGTTCACATGGTTAGATATACAACAGAGAAAGGAGCTGTTCAGGAACTTTCTAGTTCACTGTTTTTCCTATTAATTTTCAGTCCTACTTAAAAGGAGTTACTCTCTGTATTGCTTGCTTTTCTCATGGATGTGCTCAAGTACCTCATAAGACACAGTTTGAGAGAAGAAAGGTTTGTTTAGGCACACAGTGAATGGAGATGTAGTTCATCATAGTGTGGGGCATGCTAACAGGAATATGAGCAAGCTGTTCACATGTGATTAACAGAAACTGAGGAAGACTACTGCCTGTCCACAGCTCACTTCTATTTTTTCTTTTTTAAAAATTGAATAAATTAATGTTTTTTACGCTCCATATTCCATTCCCCTATCCCCTAATCTACCCTCTAACTGCTCCACCTCCCACACATCCTATTCCCCCTGTCTCCACATGGATGCCCTCACTCACCTCACCCCACCTGATCTCTAAACGCCCTGGGGCTTCCAGTCTCTTGAGGATTAGGTGCATCATTTCTAATTGAATAGTGACCCATCATTCCTCTGCTGTGTATGTACTGGGGGCCTCATATAAGCTGGTGTATGCTGCCTGGTTGGTAATCCAGTGTTTGAGAGATCTTGGGAGTCCAGATTAACTGAGACTGCTGGCCCTCCTACAGGATTGCCCTTCTCCTAAGCTTCTTTCAGCCTTCCCTAATTCAACAACAGGGGTCAACTGCTTCTGTCCATTGGTTGGGTACAAATATCTGCTTCCGTCTCTTTTAGTTGCTTGTTGGGTCCGTTGTAGGGCACTCCTTTTTGTGAGCACTCCATAGCCTCAGTAATAATGTGAGGCCTTGGGACCTACTCTTGAGCTGGATCCCACTTGGGCCTGTTCCTGGACTTTCTTTTCCTCAGGCTCCTCTCCATTTCCATCCCTGTAATTCTTTCAGGCAGGAACAATCATAGGTTAGAGATGTGACTGTGGGATAGCAATGCCATCCCTTACTTGATGCCCTATCTTCCTGTTGGAGGTAGGCTCTATAAGTTCCCTCTCCCTACTGTCAGGTATTTCATGTAAGGTCCTTCTCCTTTGATGCCTGAGGATCTCTTACCTCCCAGATCTCTGGTGCATTCTAGAAGGTCCCCCCAACCTCCTATTTCCTGAGATTGCCTGTTTCCATTCTTTCTGCTGGCCCTCAGGGCCTCAGTCCTTTTTCCTCACCCAATACCAGATCAGATTCCTCTTTCTTCCCTCACTCCTAACATCCTGTCAACTTTCCCTCCCAGGTCCCTCCCTCCCCAATTGTGATTGCCCTCTGCTCTTGTCCAAGTGGGACTGAGGCATCCTCACTTGGGCAGTTCAGTTTATTGACCTTTGTGAATTCTGTGGACTGTATCTTGAGTATTCTGTATTTTTTTCTAATATCCACTTATTAGTGAGAACATATCATCCATGTCCTTTTGGGTCTGAGTTATCTCACTCAGGATGATATTTTCTAGTTCCACCCATTTGCCTGCAAAACTCAAGATGTTCTTGTTATTTACAGCTGAGTAGTATTCCATTGTGTAAATGAACCACAGTTACTGTATGCATTCTTCTGTCTTGGGACATCTAGGTCGTTTCCAGCTTCTGACTCTCAGAAAAAAAAAATCAAAGAATGGGGCATAGAACTAAACAGAATTCACAACTGAAGAATCTCAAATGGCTGAGAGGCCCCTAAAGAAATGGTCAAAGTCATTAGTGATCAGAGAAATGCAAATCAAAATGATGCTGAGATTCCACTTTATACCAATCAGAATGGCTAAGATCAAAACTTCTGGTGACAACACATGTTGGAGAGGATGTGGAGAAAGAAAAACACTCCTCCATTGCTGGTGTGATTGTAGACTGGAACAACCACTCTGGAAATCAATCTGGAGGTTCCTCAGAAAATTGGAAATAGATCTACCTGAAGATCCTGCTATACCACTCTTGGGAATATAACCAAAAGATGCCCCACCATGCCACAGGGGCATATGTTCCTCTATGTTCATAGCTCACTTCTTTTTATTCAGCATGTAGCCTCACTCCAGTAATAGAGTTGTCCACATTTAGAGTGGGATTTCAGTCTTCAGTGAAAGCTTTCTGGAAACTTCTTCATTGACATAGGTAACGATGGGTTTCCAGGGTGATCCTAAATGCAGTCTAGTTGACAATGAAGATTATCCACAGTAAGCTATACCTAAGAAATTGGCCTTAACTGGCACACTGTTACAGTACATTTGACCCCAAGATTGTTTTATTTACTGGAAACCTGATTTTAGTTGTAACATGGTCTGAGCACACATCTTTAGTCCAAGAGCTTTCTGCTTGAATATTGTAAACAGGATTAAATAAAGTCTATCATAGGTCAATAAGGGGAATAAGCAATGAGTTGATAGGAAGTGAACATAAGATTATTAAGAAAAAAACAGAGAGAGTAGGAAATAGCTCAGGAGATATGCAGGAAGTAGACAGGAGGGACATTTAGCTTGAAGGAGGTTTTTTGAAGTGGCATGAAAGAATGTATTCCTGCTAGGATGCCAGCTAAGCAGGAAGGTCAGGTTTTTGTTTTTGTTTTGTTTTGTTTTGTTTTGTTTTGTTTTGTTTTGTTTTGTTTTTGCCTGTCTGACCTAGCAGGCTTTCACCCTAGCATCTGGTTCCCGAGTCTTCAATGGTAAAATCAAACAATTGTGATTTTGCTAATGTATAGCAGCACACTACTGCTGAGGCAAGTGGCAACCATGCCTTCGTGGAACTTTTTTATGTGGTTTGCAAATTTTGCTTGTTTCTTTCACTTGTGTCTGCTATATTTCTGCCAGACATTTAAATGCCCCAATCCTGCCTGTAATGTTCCTCTGCAGCCATTGTTACACATTGCTATATCAGATCACTCTAGAGATCCAGTGCTCTATCCATTGTGCAACAGAACCCCATTGTTACATCAATTTTTTTTGAATGGGCTGGGGATATTATTCACTAGCAGATCACATTCCTGATATGCTTGGTTCAATCCTTAATACCATAAGTAAATAAAACACACTTATCTCTCAGGCCAGAGGTCAAGCCAAAGTTGACTTTAAATTGTTTTTATTTGCTTTAAGACAATGATCTCAGAAGTCATGACAGTGCTATAATCACTTTTGTGGATGGCCTTTCCTCCAGGCCAGTGGATGGCCAGTGGTTGGTGGGACTAAGTATTGACTGCCCCTCATCACTCAGTTTGTTGGCTGGTTCTGACTTTCACACACTTCTGTCTTCATTCAAGATCTTACCTAGGCCCTTGAATCTCTCTCTATCTTAGATCAACCAATTCAGTGACTCAGTTTCCCTTCCTCACCAAGACAAGCATTTCTGAGTCCAACTTACAAATAACTAAAACTGTGCATTTACGTACTGTGACAAAATAGCAACTCAGACTGGTTTCTGATGCTGGCATCAAAACAGCCTTTTTATTTAAGGCATAGGCTTCCCACACTCCGTGGCACTGGACATATCCCAGTAATTTGCTTGGTCATCATCTAAATTAGGGATTCTTAAACTTTTTTGCTCACAACCATTTTTTTGCACAAGAAATTTCCTCATATATAGTTATATAAAATAGCTATACAAATTAAACTTTTACTAATATATAATTTTGAAGCAATTTCTTTTGTGTACATTCAATTTTACATATTTACTATTAAAAATTAGGGTAATTTGCATAATTATTTGATATATGTGCTTATTTATTTTTACATGAAGAGTTAAATTCTGGCTGGTTATGGATTATTTTTACCATTTACACATTTTGTCACATACTGGTTTGATAATCTATTGCTGAGAACAATGCTTGGCACAAATATATAGTCCAAAACGGCAGAAGCACTTTTAGAGCCTCTTCAAAATCGGTTGGAAATTCTGTCCTAATATCAAAGTAAAATTACTTTAATTATAGTTTATGAAACCCAAATCAACAACTTAAACAGAAGATTTTGAAATCAAGCATTATAACTGTACAATCCAAAGATATATTAATCTGAAACTTACATACGAGGAATTGTGATAAGAAATCATTAAAACCTTTGTTCTCTACAATTAAGCCATTACACTTCCATCACAGTAAAGCATGTGACATACACAGTAAAGATGTTGTAGTTCACAACAAAGGTTGGTATCCATTGTGAGCTGAGGTGCTTTAGGCTGCTATGGTGTCACGGGGTGTAGTAACAGGCTTAGCACACAGCGCATGCGCTACATGTTCAGCACACTACATGAGCTGCAGTGAAGATCAACACGATGCTGGCACATGATGACACAAACTCCGTGTTCATTACTCATTTGGTTATTAGTTAATTTTTGGTTACTGATATTTAGAAATCTCTCACCATTGACTGTTTATTTTACAATTCTTGCTTTCTATTACGTCATTCCATTTGAAGTCACAACCCAGAGTTTAGAAACTACAACATAATTTAAAATTTTGAAAGCATGAATGCTTAGTTTTTATTATCAAGGCCACATATTTTTTGGGGAGGGGATTTTTCACAAAAAATATAATACAAGTTTTTGACAATAACAGTTGTGAAGAAATGCAGCTTTACATTTAAAAGTAAAAAACTTTGTTAAAAACTATAATCTTTGACACATTGTTAATTTTGCACAAAATACCAAAGAAAAACCCACAGATCCAACTAACCTAGGCTCATAGGATCTCACAGAGAATGAAGGAGCCTGTACTGGGTCTGAAACAGACACTCTGTCTATACAAAATGGTCGAGTACCTTGGACTTCTTGCAGTGCTACTTGTAGCAGGAATGGTGGGTCACGTCTAGGTAAATGCCAGGGGCCACACAGACACAAAAGCATCTCCTGTAGGAAGACCTAATTGAGGACTGCCTAAGAGATCAAGAATTGCTGCCACAGACAAAGCCTACCAATTAGAAACTGCTATTGAGAAGAGATGGTTTCTTGGGACCAACGGGCATGGGTGGAAGATATTAAAGACAATTTGCAGCAGGGTTCTGATGAGCTTGCTGTGGCATTTCCCACCTGCTCCTGGAGTCTATGTTGTTGATTCTATGCCACTTCATCTCCAAACCACAAAGGCAGGAATGGTCCTGCAGTGAGTAGTGCAGGAAGGACACAGGAAGTATCTGGTGCCCAACATGGGTGGACTATATCTAACAAGGGTGGACTATATCTTCCTCAGTTTTGTGGCTACTTATGAACCTCCTTTTCTGGAGATTCATAATTTTTGACTGTTTCTGCAAAGACAATGCTCTCGGTTTCTCGGTTTGACCAGATCTTTTTCTTCTCGAGGTGCTGCTGTTTTGCCCGTTCACTCGCTTCTTTGATGAGTTGGCCCCTTAGTGTTCTATGTTGTGGGTCCCACAAAGGTGAGTGCCGGGACTTTACTTCTGTCTTCTTTGTCTTTTTTGTTTGTTCACCCTGGTAATCTACATACTTTCACTTTTTGGTCTAGGTTCAAGTGTGAGAGTGCAGACTTATTTTCTGCCTTCTTTATCTTTGTCCAATTATTTTCACTTTTGGTTTGGACTTATCCTAGTCCCTAACATAGGGGTTAGTCTCCTAGGTAGTAGTACCAGGGATTATTTCTAGGGACACCGTGTAGGCATAAAGGCTTTGAGCTATACCTAAGGGAGTCCCCTGCTTAGTACGTGACTTTCGTTGCCTCCTCTGTCATATTTGTCATATTTGTTCATAATTTGTTTCCTTTGTGCTCGTTGCCATGGGTTCCCTCTTCTCCACCATCAAGGAATCCCAGATTAGGGCTCTGAAACCCTTCTGGTTACTCATGGTCTCAATGTTAAGACTCATGATCTGGACCAATTTTTTTTTGGGGGGGGGGGCAGGGGAAATGCTATTTTGGTCATCTGGATATCAGCAGAAAACATGTGGGTCCTTGACCTCTGGATGAGTGTTCTTTTCCTTGCCCGAATCATGAAGTACAGTCTGGGATTTTCCTTCCCTTGTTTTTTGTCCCCATTCTCCTGCCAGTATTAAGACTTTTTCCCCAGAGGAAGTGGTGGCTGCCAATAACAAGTCCAGGATCAGGCTAATATTCACCTTTTCATTACTGATCCCATTCCATTTTCTATGGGCAAACAGGTTGATTTTTGTGATGAGGATGAGGTCACCTCTGCTCGAGCCCTGCGGCCATCAGGCTTCAAACTATCCCCTAGCACTGCTGTCCCAGGCCCCTCACTCACTAGCTGTTCTGCTCCTACCCCATCAGAGGTACCTTCAGCTTATCCCTAGCATGATTTGGAGGGACTTTGCCTACCAGCAATCACTCCTGTGGTGGTAGCTCCTGCAATGCCTGTCCCTGGTGCTGGACAGCCTCTCCCACCAGGGGCCTCATTTTCCACATATTTATCATGGGACTTTCCCTGTCAATCTTGCCCCGATACAGTGACTAGGCCCTGGATTCTCACTCCTCTGACAGACTTGGCATTAATCAGAAAATCTGCCAACAATTCTGGCCAAGATTCCTCTTATTTTGAACATGTATTGAAACAATGGGCCATGCACTTCCAGACCTATTACAATTGGTATAATCTCCTTAAGGGGGTGTTTGAACCACGATGTTTCTTAATTGGAGGTCTGCACATCATGACTTGATTGACAATCAACCTAGGATTAATTTAGAATATAACATTGAAGTTACTTTTGATATGCTAACTGGCTACTAACCCTGTCACTCAGGACAGTATTGGACTTCATGTTTACTTTAACCAGGTTACTGGTCTTGTCTTTATGGATCTTAAGGTCTGTACCCCCAGCGGACCCTTCTGCTCACTTTCAAAATCTTGTCCAGTAGTATTGGGAGTCCTTCACAGACTTCCTGTCCCATGTAACTGAAGCAGTGGAAAGACAGATTGATGCTTGCCCAGCCAGAGACGTGCTTGTCAAGCAGCTTATATGGGAAGGTCTTAATGCCCACACTTGAAATACTGTGGCAGCTGTAAGGAATGATGATAGCCATAAATGGGTTGTTGCCACTCATGATTTGAACCCTGGTACAGGCTCCATTGTAACCCTGACTGCATCTATTGACACTTCGATCATTGAATGTGTATAGAGAACACTCCTTCCCCTGAAGGGCTACCTGATCGCACCTGTTAGGGATGTGGAAAGCTTGGTCACCTCAGATGTGACTATCCTTCAGCTAGGCCCAAGGGCAGATGTCTTCTTTGTAACAAAGGTTTCCACTGGGCTAATGATTGTTGTTCTCAAAAGCTGGAAGACAGTTTAAACTCCAAAGGGGGACACCTCTCAGCCCCACCAGTAAAAGGGACTCCTGATCAGGGACAAGCCCCATGTTTCCTCTTTTCCTGATGATGACTGTACATTTAGACTGTATACCTGTTAAGGGTTGATTAACACAGGGGCAGATGTTACTATAATAACAAAAAATAAATAATTGAGGTTCTCCAGCTGGAGATTCTGGTCTGGTCCCTCCATGAGGGAGTTGGAGGCCAACAGGCCACAAAATGACTACCTGACCTATCTGTTGGCAGGATTTGTATGGCAATCAGGGACAAACCTGTTTTGTCTGATGTTCCCCAAAAACTTTGGGGAAGAGATATTCTGGAAGACATTGGTACAGTCCTTACTACAGATGATCACACCTTTTTGACGATGTTATATAACATGACCAACTAGATCACACAGGTCACAAAGTTGGGGATCACCCCCATTTCTATTGGCCACTACCCACCTAGCACCAATTGACATCAAGGTACCTGACCCTATTCCATTATATGGATGATACTATGCTAGCACATCCTAGCCTGCCTGATCTTGAAAGAGTGTCTTCTCAATTGTTGCTTAACTTGGAAAAACTCACCTTGAAGGTTGAAGTTATCTTTTACACCTGTAGTGTCTGATGTTCCCCAAAACCTTTCAGGAAGAGATATTCTGGAAGACATTGGTGCAGTCCTTACTACAGATGGTCACACCTTTTATGACAATGTTATACAACATGATCAAGAGTCTTCCTGAGAAGATTTAAAGAGTTCCCCCATATGCCTTCCTGAGCTTTTCTCTTTTGGACAAGATTAAGCCCCTGGACTTCTCCATTGTGGCAAAAGAGTCCTATTCCTCCCCTGGAACTACAACAATTGTGTGGCACTGCTGACTCATACCTTTTCTGCTTATTCTGGACCAGGAAATGAGGTACCTCTTTTCTCTCTTGGTGGTCCTAAAAGCACCTTCACCAGGGTTAAACTAACATTGGAGGCTATTAACTTAAAACAGAAAGTTATGATACTCTTTTCTGTATCAACTCTGGAAATGCATGATCCAAGGAAACCCCTTCTGGCCATAATTCTGTTGTCCTTTGAGGGGTCTTAGAAGTGTTATGGCAGAATGGGCCCTTCCTGTGGTTGCACCAGGCCAACTCTGATTTATTTAAGGTTACCCCAAAGTTTGACATTGCCTTTGGCCTTGCTCTTAAGGTGAGAGAGTCTTAAGAAAGAGAAATTATAACAAGGTACCAGACAAAATAATTCTACCATTCTCTTTATGATATTCTCAATCATTATGGGCAGATTCCATCAGCTTTCAAGAAATAGTGGCAAGGTTCACAGGATTGTTGGATTATCACATGACACCTGACAAGCATGTTACTGCTTTGTCCCAACTGCCAATTATATTTAAACCTCATAGCATATCTAGCTCTAACCCCATTCCCAAGGCAACTATGGCCTTTTCTGATGTTAATAAAGTCAGATATAGAATTCTAATCTAGAAGGCTCTAGAGAATAGGGTACATCCATGGTTCATCTTACATATAAGATCACATTCTAAATTGCCTGACATATTAGAAGAAGGAACCGAGAGAACTGATGCCTGGATTATGGTTGTAGACATGGAATTGTTAGAACAAGAGAGAATGTTACACCAACAATTTCACCTTTCTCCTTAGAATTTACATAAGCTCTTGCCTAAAGTGACTGTTATAATATAAACATCTTGTAGGGTTCTGGGAAACATGCACACCCTTGCACCATTAGGTCCCTTTGTCAAATCCCAATGAAATCTAGCAAATGAATGTCACCATTACTCAGCCTTTGGTAATCTTTGGTATGTACATATTGTGGTAGATACTTGCTCAGTCTTTGTATATGTATGCAGTGGCCATGACAAGTGAAAAGGCCTCTCCTGTCATTAAGGCCATGAAATCAGCAATGCTGGTAATGGGCACTCGAGATTGATAATAGACCTGCTTACTTATCAGCAGTTCAGTCTTCCTATCCTCATGGAGGATCAGACACTCCTTTGGGATACTCTATAATCATCAAGGCCAAGCAATTGTAGAAAGAGCAAATTGCACTTAAAGAAACACTTGTTTAGGTGGGGTCACCTTCTCAGTATCCAAAAGAGATCCATACCTAGCCTTGGTGGAGATTTTGTTCCTTGGGAGCTTTCTCTCCTTTGATGAGAAAGGGCTGACCCCTGCTTACAAACATTGGACACCTTTTTGCCAAGGGACATTCCCCTCCCATTGGTTAGATGGAGGGACTCAATATCCTCTTAATGGCCACCCACTCCACTTATGACAAGGTTTGTGTTTCCCCCCAGGATGCAACTTCCCCAGTATGGGTACCCTCAAGCGATTTTCACCCAACCACAGACCAGTGACCAATGAAGGAGCCAGAAGACCAGGATGTGGAGACATACTGTACATACTGTATTGATTAATTTCCTTCATCCTGGGAGGGATGATGACCGCTGGGCTTAAGTGCCCTGCCACTCATTCTTTTGCCTGTGGCAGTTAACTCCCCAGCCTAACCTGTTCTCTTCTCTTCCAATGTGAGTTTAGGTTTGCCTTTTATCAACTTAGTCACTACTATGTGACAATTAGAAGGCACCTAGCTTTCTCTGATTTACCACCAATGCCTCCATCATTGGTCCCTGTATCCAGTTACACAATATAACCATGGGGGACTTTCATGGTAGCCTAACCTATGGCACCACATTAGGCATGGAACTTCATATTCTTACTGATTAAAAATTCCCAAATGATCTCCCAAGCATATCATATCTACCCCTGCCTCACTGTACCAGGGTCCCTCAAATGCCCACTTTTGTGGGACTTCCTATCCCTTGGGAACACTGCCAGCCTTCCCTGGGTATAAAATTCATTGAGGACCACCAGATATTGTCATCTAACCTCACACTTGGCATGTGGAGGTTTGCCTCACATGATATTTCCAATATTACTACCTGTGTTAACAGGGATCCCATTAGATTCTGATACGACCCCATTATGAGTAACTGGCATTTATGTGGCTTCTCTAATTTATGTGTCTTGATTTATACACTCTTGCTCTTGTAAAAGGTGAGTGTCTCTTTAGTGGAACATATTTTTATATAAACCAGTCAGCAAAAATGTGGGCTGGGGCAAACCCCATGAATGTGACCATTGGCAGCCAGATTGGCTTGAAAGCAACCCTAATCTGTTTGGTATTTAACAACAGCTATCCTGATGTGAGAACCAGCCACCATTTGGATGCCTGTGGTAAATACTACCCACTTTCATGCCATTGCTCTGATGGTCCAGACACACTTACAACCCCTATAATAGGGAAAGAGGAATTTTGATAATACAGCTGCCATCATTGTGGCTATTATTGCAGGCATTGCTGGGGCAACAACAGCTGCTGTTGCCTTGACTCAGGCAGCCACTACAGTGGATATTGTCAATGCTATAGTCTCTAAGTCAACTGAGGGGCTCTAGGCACAGGAAGTACTAAATTAACATCTTTATCAAACCACTCACATTTTACAAAATCAGATTGACTTACTGGCAGAAGAGTTAGTCCTTGTTAGGGACAAGTCTCTATTGGCAATGTGACCCCAGGTTTCACTCAATCTGTCTAACCCCTTATCAGGTATATAACACCACTGGATTTTTGGAAAAAGTGTGGGACAATATTAAGAGGCTGTTTGATCCCTCATGGATAGCCACTTACGCTATAAAGGAAGAAACTGTGATACCAATACATGTTTTGTTTAAGTGTCTCGAACATTCTATCTCTAGGCAATGTTCCATAAATAAGGCAACCCTCTAGGTTCTAATGACCTTCAAAAATCCTGATTGTGGCCACCCTCCCTAAGGAAATGATCAAAGCCTGGATGGTGGAGACTCATGAGACCACCATGTAAGCTGTTCCCCCTTGTCTGACATGCCTCTGGAGTGATATCTCCTTGAGCGCTGGTAGTCAATGACATGTAAGATCCTGGAAGACAGGACAACTTAAGACAGGCACAGTCCAGTATAGTGGGAATCCTCTGAAGTGGGGTCAACAATGTCAAGGCAATAGTATCTTGACTCTCACTATTCTGTCAAAATTTAAAAACAAAAGGGTGAAAATGTAGCAGAAACCATAGGGCCACCTCTACATAAAAGCCAGGAGGCAGATAGCCACAAAAGCATCTTCTACAGGAGGACATAATTGAGGACTTCCTGAGAGAAAAAGTATTGCTGGCACAGAAAATGCCAGCCAATCAGGAACTGCTATTAAGAAGAGAAGCTTTCTTGGGACCAATGAGGCAAGGGTGAAGGATATTAAAGGAGCTTGCAGCAGGGTTCAGATGAGCTTGCAGAGGCATTTCTCATCTGCTCCTGGAGTCTGTGTTGTTGATTCTGTGCTACTTCACCTCCAAACCTCAAGGGCAGGAATGGTCTGGCAGCCCCTGCAGTATGTAGTCCAGCACACAAGCAGCATCTACTAACAGTGAGAATGTATGTGTGTCTGTATGTGTGTGAGGGTGGGGTGGGGGGAGGGTGTCTGACTCCTTTGACTGCTTTTGTGACCCTGCTCTTTTCTGAAGAGACACTGAGCAGGAGTGGATTGGGGAGACAGTGAGGCTGAAGGGGAAATAAGAAGGGAAAACTGCAGTTGGGTTATAATATATTATAGAAAAATAAGTACAGTTTAAAAATGAGGATGAATTATGGAAAATATTAAGACAGAGAGAAATCAAGGAATATAAGTAACATTGTCCACCAGTCTCTACATACAATTACATGCATACACACACACACACACACACACACACACGCATGCACACGCACACACAGAGAGAGAGAAGCACAACTTTATGCCACATAATCCTAAATATAATTTAAATCCATAATAATTTATTGAGCATTCAGTGTGAATAAAGCACTGCTCCAAACCCAGAGAGCTTTACAAAAGAACAAAAGAAGTTATCCATTTGAAAGTTTTTTTATTTTGATAAAGTAAAGATATAGAATGTGAAATGAATAGGCTTGGCTTTTTCTAATTTTTCTAATATATTCAAGATAGAACTGTTTAATTATGGGGTGTTGATCCACTAAAATTGAGCCATAGCTAGACTATAAGAGGTAACACCTTTAAAGGATTTTCTTTCCATTGATATTTTCTTTACCACTGTGAACTGAATGTAGAGCCCAAGGCACTCTACTTTGATCTATATACAGTGCCTTTTCCATTTTGAATTGCAATATTGTTAAGTTGCTTATAGTGGTCTTGAACTTGCTGAATTTTAAGCTGGTGACATCAGGCCCAGCTTTATAAATTCTTTAATATTTCTAATAAGATATTTACAAGTAAACACAAAACTGGTGTTTTGGTGTTGTTGTTGTTGTTGTTGTTGTTGTTGTTTTGATTGTTTGTTTTCTGCCCAGTGTGACAAGCTTTTGGCTACACAGTTCAGGCCAGCCTCAAATTCATCAACCTTTTGTCTCAGAATTATGAATGATTGGATTAAAGGTATGTGCTGCTAAATGCTATGTCCGTGTACTTTTTCTTAGACTATCTAGCAGGGTGAATATGTTGTCTTTATGCAAAGCCAACTTGATTCTTTTTGAAGTACTGATCATCCATGTTGTAAATGGTGTTCTCTTTAAGTGTCTTGGTATAGTCTCAGATCAGAAACACATGCCAATTAAAATTTAAAATAATCTGCTTCTGCCATCTTCATTTCAGAATCACTCTCCATTTCATTCTAATACTAACTTCCTGCTTACTCCCGGCTGTGACTGTTTGTTGACAATGTAGTGCTGTTAAAAAATTAACATTCCGGTATAGGTGTAATGTAGAGCTTAAGAATATTTTCACACAAACACTTTGGCAAGGTAATGAACAAAGATTTGGGAAAAATAGCAACTGTGAGAAAAGTTAATATATTGTCAAAGTAGGTCATTGTGTATTCTACTTAAAGTTCAAGTAGGTCAAAGAATATTTTTATGCCAAATTAATTCTGTCTTATCAAATGCAACCCAAGTCCCTGGGGAAGCATGGTTATGTCGCCAGAGGGCATATGCTAAGAGGTCAATTGACTTTTCTCTCAGGTTGTGATAATCATTAATGATAATGGACACTATGTTCTGGGACCGAGGTAAGGGCATACCTTTTTATTGTCCTACTGATGCTACTGAACATAATAGAGACATTTGTATGGCGAATTGAGGACTATCTCAGACAAGGTGGCCAATGAAGGTCAGGTTTATGTGCCAACGAGGATAGCATGCTACCATTCAAAGATGTTAGCTGGAGTGTGAGTCAGAGAGAAAATGTTCTTAACAGTTTTATATTAGCCATTTGTCTACTTTCAATTAATGCTCTTTCTATAGACATATGTTTTATTCTTATATTACTTTATCCATCCTGGATAAGAAGATAATCTTTTAAGAAATTTACTAAGCCTTCCATTGTATGATCAATTAGGACATGAGTTGCAGCAAACTGCCAAGGTCATGCCTCAGTAAGAGGAGAGTCTTGAGAAAGGGAGGAATGGGAATAGCACTGATTCAATGATGACTTGGAGTCAGTAGTAGATGCACACTGCTAGTTCAGTACTCTCCCTTTTCTGTGACAATTCGCAGTATTCTTTATTCTTGAGCTGAATTCTTAATTCCTTCATCCTTCCTATGCTGTTGCCTTCTCCCCTCTCAGAGTGTCTAAACCCAGCCTTTTATTTACTAAAGCTACATCATCAAAGCTTTGATCATTGCTAATAACTATCAAGAATTCTTAGATTTACATAAACTCTTTAAGTCTCAGATCAATAGTCTCAGCTCCTGTTTGTTTAGACCAGAACCAAGAACAAAGCAACAGTACTTTTCCTTATAATTTTACACAGCCTCTTCTTTATGAGTAGCTGGCCACAAGTCTTCCAGGTTTCTGATACAGAAGACAACAGTATTTAGAAATTATAAGAATAGAAAAGTGGGCTGGTGAGATGGCTCAGCAGTTAAGAGCACCGACTGCTCTTCTGAAGGTCCTGAGTTCAAATCCCAGCAACCACATGGTGGCTTGCAACCATCCATAATGAGATCTAATGTCCTCTTCTGGAGTGTCTGAAGACAGCTACAGTGTACTTACATATAATAAATAAATAAATCTTTAAAAAAAATAGAAAAGTGACAAACTACTAAAATTAAAATGATTCCTTACAAAGTTTAGAATTTATGTAACTTAAACAGCTCCCTCTAATATCTTTTCAGACATTGCTATCTTCAATTCTTCAATTAGCTACAAAAACAGTACTAATTTTTATATGGTTCTACATCATTTTTTAATTCTCTAATTTTCATTTCTTTATCCTAGCAGTTCCATAGCCTCATGCACTCTTCTAATACTATTTATTTCTACATTATATATAAATTCCTATATTTTCTGTCCATATCCCTTCTTCCTAAAATCACACTTTCTATCCTTGATGTCTCCAAGTTCATCCAGCTAATCAATGCAGCAGTCACTGAACCAGAGGGTACATGTGCTTTCTCATCAGTCCAAAAATCAAGGCCAAATCTGGCAACAAACCTTTTAAAAAAGATCCATGTAGGCTTCTATGACACTTAGGATTATATTGTCTAGATCCTTTCCCATGACCCTGAATACCAAGCAAAGGACTTGTTCCTCATTGTCCACAGACTACAGACCATCTCCATTCCTCATTCCTGAGAACTGTTTCATTTACTATGGAGTGATTAGCTCTCAGTAATGGGGGAAGTATATTTCCCCAGAAAGAAGGATTGAAAATAGAGTAGTAAATACAGAAGATCAACTTTGGGGCAACAGCAACCATCAGCACAAGTGGAAGTCATCAGATCAATGGCCTGGCAATGCTCCAGGGACAGGAACTGTGTCATATCTCCCCTTCTGCAGCCATGCCAGACCTGGCAGAAAACAAACCTTGGCTCAAAGTCTGATGTCTTTAGTTCTGAAGAACAGAAAAGCTATGTTGTGTCTCCAGGAGACCCAGTGTTCAGTGGAGAATTGAAGTAGAAGGGGAATGGTATTTGTGGAATCATTGAGTTGAAGACTAAAGATCTAAAAACTGTAACTGGCCAGAGAATACAGAACCCCAGAGAAAAGTACCTATATTTCAACAAATGTAAGGGATGAAGAAGCAAGTCAGTGGTGGAGAAGTCCCAGCAGTAGGATGGACAGAGGAAACAAAAAGAGAACATTTAAGGTTGATAAGATTGAGAAAGTTGGAGTTTAAGTAACATATAAAGTAGTTAACAAACCTTGTAGCGTGTTAGATTCAGTTGATTTATAAATTAAAAAAAACCTCAAAAGGAGTGGCTAAAACAGGTTAGAAATATATGTATATACAGGTATATACATGTATGTATATGTATGTAATACATGTATATATAGAGATGTAATATATATGTGTGTGTATGTGTGTGTGCATGTGTAGGGGGCAGTACTCTTATGAGATGTGGCATTGTTGGAGGAAATTTGTCAGTATAGGGGTGGCATTTGAAGTTTCACCCAGAGTAGAAGAGTAAATATTCTCAAGGCATTTAAAACTAGATGTGGAACTCTTAGCTCCTCTAGTTCCATGCCTGCCTGGGAACTACCATGCTTCCCACCGTGATGATAATGAACTGAACCTCAGAACCAGTAAGAGAGCTCCAATTAAATGTTGTTCTTTATAAGAGTTTCTTTGGACATTGTGGCTCTATACAGTAATGGAAACCATAAGTAAGTAAATATCACACACCCACACACACACACACACACACACACCCACACACACACACACACACACACATACACACATACACATATATTATGCACACACACACAAACACATGTATTATGCACACACACAGACACACACACATATATATACATATATATATGTATGTGTGCACATATATATACATATATGTATATATCTATCTATATATACATATATATGGGGGTATGGGGGTTGGTACTTTAAGACTTTGATCTCATGATGTTGTGGATGAGGATTCTTCTGTTTAGTATTCTATTTGGAGATATAACCACATTATCATATTTCTAGAAGTAGAAAGTATGATGAAGACAATGTTTTTCCTGAGGAAGGCTCTTTGAAAATGCCATACAGTATTTCTGTTTATCCTTCACTGAGTACTACAACAAAGCTTCTTAAACTATGGGTCATGGCTAATATATGGTATCACCTAACTGATTTTGGAGGACTATTAAAAATTTGGGAAAAGAAAATGTTTTCCTAACATGCAATGACCAGAAATTAATTTCAAATTAAACAAAGAATCGGGTGTTTATTATGGCAACATCTGTATTGCTTCATGTGACTTTATTATAGTCTTGGATTTCAATACATAACACATGGATTTTGCACTGTGCAGATGTCATACCTTGTAATTTCATATCAACAACTGCTACTTTAAATATCATGGCTTAGATTCGGGCTCATCAATATAATCTGTAATCATACATTGCAGATTGCAGTGTTTTGGAATACATACAAAGATGGTTCCTCTGGTAAGAACAGCATTAGTCATTTATGGAAGACAAACACTTCATATTTTTATTGTGGTAGATAAACAAGTACAATCATCTCTTTAGTATATGAAATTGCTTTTTATTTTTACTAGGTGATGTAATAAGGACACATGCTCCACCATGTTCATAGCAGCCTTATTTATAATAGCCAGAAACTGGAAACAAGCCAGATGTCCCTCAACAGAGGAATGGATACAGAAATTATGGTATATCTACACAATGGAGTACTACTCAGCTATTAAAAACAATGCATTTATGAAATTCTTAGGGAAATGGATGGATCTGGAGAATATCATTCTGAGTGAAGTAGCCCAATCACAAAAGAACACACAAAAGAACACTCTCTGATAAGTGGATATTAGCCCAGAAGTTTGGAATACAGGAAGAACAACCCACAAACCACAAGAAACTCAAGAAGAAGACCAAAATGTGGACATTTTGTTCCTTCTTAAAAGGGGGAACAAAATACCCACAGAAGGAGTTGCAGAGC
The DNA here is from genome assembly GCA_019843815.1 of Montemys delectorum. NCBI lineage: Eukaryota > Metazoa > Chordata > Mammalia > Rodentia > Muridae > Montemys > Montemys delectorum. The sequence goes on from JADRCD010229314.1 coordinate 18,421, forward strand.
CTAACTATGGAGCAGAGACTAAAAGAAGGACAAACCAGCCTGATATAGCTATCTCCTGAGAGGCTCTGACAGTACCTGGCTAACACAGATGTAAAGGCTCACAGCCATCCATTGAACTGAGTACAGGGTCCCCAATGAAGGGGTTAGAGAAAGGACCAAAGATGCTGAAGAGTTTGCAGCCCCTTAGGACGGACAACAATATTAACTAACTACTATACCTCAGATCTCCCAGGGACTCAACCACCAACCAAGGACTATTCATAATGGGACTGATTGTTCTGGCAGCATGTGTATAGTAGAGAATTGCAAAGTTGATCATCAATGGGAGGAGAGGCCAAAAAAAAGTAAGTGTAAATCAAACAGTCACTTAGAAATATATATCTTTATGATTTATTTTAATTAACTTTTGATTCATGTACCTACTTTATATGCCTATATACCTGAGGTCATATAATTTTCTTGGACAAAAAGGGTTAGAAGTCAAAAGAAGTGTGTTTCTTTTCTTGAGACAGGGTTTCTCTGTATAGCCCTGGAACTCACTGTGTAGACCAGACTAGCCTAGAACTCAGAAATCTGTCTGCCTCTGCCTCCTAAGTGCTGGGATTAAAGGCATGCACCACCGCTGCCTAAATAAGTTGAAAAAAGTTTAAGAAAAGCTGAACTAGAACTTTGGTAAAGGACCATATTTTATGAAAATGACACTGAGCAATACATTCTTAATCTTGGCATCCATGCAGTCAATTAAAATGGCCATGTCTACATTCTTTTACAGGTGTAAGAGAATAGACCTTAGGAGACTGTTCAGTAATACAGTTGCTTTCTATACATACGGCCTGGCATCTGGGCTAAAATAAAGCACGATGATTCATCTCTACATAGGATGAGTAAATTTTAATCATCAGGAACTCAACCTATTTTTGAGGAGCTGGAAATCTGAGTATGAATGATGAATTCATTTTGTGAATGTGAAAATCAAGTAGTTGTTGATATCCTAGGACTTGCAAGCTTCAGACATGTGTATATGTTGCATGTAATTTGAAAATGAACCCATGCTAAATCTGCACCTGCATGGGAGGTCTCACCCACCCCCACGGCTAGCTCTATGCAGCTGTCTTGCCCTGGATCCCAGGGCTAGTTTGCTAAGCTAAGTAAACCAATTTAATGTAAAATGTCTGGAGCTATTGCTCATATTTCTCAGGCCATCCACCCCCCTGTGACTGGCCTGCAGAATGCCAGCTACCGCTCACCTAGGTCCCCTTAGTCCCGAGAAATGAAAACTATATATTCTCATCATGTACATACCTATTCCTTTTCCTAGTATCAGACATTCGTATTTATTTCCTCATTTCCCTCTCAATTTCAGGTTTGTTTCTTCTTGCATAATGTTTAAATGATCAAAACAATGTTTTTCTTGAGGAAGGCTCTTTGAAAATGCCATACAGTACTTCTGTTTATCCTTTACTGAATAGCTTATCCACCGAGTCCAGTTTGTGCTTCCCATATACTCATGGATGCAATCAATCAGCCTATGAGGAGCCACACTTTCCAGGAAATCTGAGTCTCCTCTTCTCCCCTACTCCCAGTCTTCCCCAGCAAAATAACTGTTAATAGTTCCCCAGGTAGGCTTTGGGACTTGCAATCCTTCCTACTCCACATGGAAAAGCTGGCTGTCTTGTTCAGACAAAAACATGAAATTCAAGAACAGTTTGTACTATGCCTCACTTCACCAAATCATTCTGATAGATAACTCCTGCCATTTATGTGTTCCTCTGTGTGGGTTCTTGACCAGGATTATAGTACTAGGCCTTCCTAGTATTATATAAAAAAAATCTAATAGTTACTCTTAACATTATGCTACTATTGCATTCATGGGTATAGCTTACTATGCTGGTTGTTATTGTAGCTGGTAGAGTTCACAGTTAGGTACTAATTGTTAATGACATTTTACCCTGTAAGCGTGCTTATAAACTTCCAGTACTGTGAAAGAGGGGAAGGAAACATCTCAGTTATCCTTGAGATTCTTAAATGCCTAGTGGTTTTTAAAACAGAAATTCCATTTCTGTGGGACTTAAATTTCAGAGAATGCATTATGCATGAAACAAAACAAAAGGATATGAACCTGATGCACGAGTCCCATTAAGAACATTGGTTATTCTCAGGAAGACTCAACTTGAATAAAAACAAATCAGGCCCCTAAAAGAAAATTCCCACACATTTGGTAATCTGGTTTAATCAGAGTGAATGTCTTTTTAATACATGGTGTGTGTGTGTGTGTGTGTGTGTGTGTGTGTGTGTGTATGCATGTATGTGTGTGTATGTGTGTGTGCATGTATGTGTGTGTTTGTACACTTGTGTGCCAGAGCTTTTATGAGAAAGTCAGAGGACAGCTAGTAGAAGTAGGTTCTTTCAGCCATCACGTGGGTTCCAGAGATTTAAGTCAAATCCTCAGGCTTGGTACCAAGTGCACTGCACTATGTTTTGTTTTCATATTTTTTGGTTGTTTATTTTTTCAATACTATAGAGTCAGTGCCAATGAAAGTAAGAGACCTAAACATACTATGATACACAGATCCACAAAGACCTTACTATCTTTCATGTTCCAGAACTTCTGGGAGAAAGAGTTGGATTCAGTTTCAGAGAAAGCTCTGAATTCAAGAGCCAGAACTTTTCTCAGTTCTCATGACAGATTCTGTCAAAAAAGTACAAAGGGTTCCTCCCTCTCTATAAAAACTGAAAATTAGCAACATGAAGAAGCCTTGGCTTTTGAAGTGAGCAAAATACCATTTGAGACAAAATTTATGTTGATAATAGAAGAAGATATCAGAGTTAAAGTACTGTGAGATGCTTGTGACAGAGTTGAGACTCACTGTCATAACCAGAAACCCTGTACCCCAAAAGGAAAAATATAAGCAAAACTAGTTATTTGCATATATATTGTAATTATTAGATTAGCAGTTTTATGGGACTCCTGACCATGAGGATACGTGGTCTCTGACTGTGTGCCCATTCTTGGGATTCTTTTCCTCTTGTTGGGTTGCAGTGTCCACCTTGGATATAATAATTTTGGTTCATCTTATTATATATATTTTTGTCATGTTTAGTTGTTGTGTTTTAGAAGCCTGTTCTGTAATGAGAAACAGAAAAGAAGTGGATTGAAAGGGCAGGGAAGATGGGAAGAAACTTGAAATGGCAGAGGAAGGAAAAAGTATAATCAGAATAGATTGGATGAGAATAGAATCTATTTTTAATAAAAGGGGAAAATTCCTTGGAACTTGACACTCTTGAATAACTAGTTTGGACTTAACTCTTAGAATAAAACTTAGTTTCATCAGAGGAAGGGATGATATGAGAGTTGTACCTCAGCTTTTTGAGTATGTGTTTTGGAGGCTCCTAACCTCCATACTATCTAGTCTTTTCAAAGCCTGGACCTTGAAGGCTTCAGCTTCCAGCCTTGTCTGCTAACCCATGCCTAAAATGTTTCAGTCTCTCAGACTTACAGCTGAATAAACTCACACTTTCTAGCTGGTTCAAACTCTGGCTGCCAGGTTCAGCTCAGCTGTTCTGGCTCATACTCCTCTCTAAGCTGACTGATTCAAACTGGAATCTGAGTTGCACTGCTTGTAAAAACTGTCCATGAACTCCATGAACTGAACTGCACTGAACTGATATGGAACTGAATTGAGCTACATGAATTTAACTGAGCTCAACTGTACTCAACTGAACTATAACCAATCTGAACTGTCTGAACCTCTCTCCCTGCAGTGCTCTTAAATATCCTCTTTTACCTGTCTCTTCCTGTGAGAGTTGGGCATATCCTATTTCTGATTGATTCTGTCAAATCTTTCTCCAATTTGCCACTTTGTCTGCCCTTTAATAGATGTCATTGTTTGGGATAAAGGTGTGTAGTAAAGGAATGTCTGTGTTCCATCCATAGGGATGAAAGGTATGTGATGTATCTGCATTCTAGTCAGATCACACAGACCTAGAAGGTTTTTGGATGTGATGTTACTGGACTAAATTCCTCTACACTTTGCAATTTGAATAATGACTTACGTGAGAAACAAGGACAGAATACAAGTCATAAAAATCCACCAAAAATTATACAAAGTATAATTTGTCAGAAAGTATTATCATGATTTGGAAAGAAAAGAACAAATAAAGAAATATAGACTAGAAGTTTAAAGTTCATTGTCTACAGATTTGAAGTGTGCAATAAAATTTCTGGTATTCTGTTCTATCTATCATGACATCCATTAAGTGGGACTAGAAGTAGAAAGGTTACATATTACTCAAAATACTGCTCGGCCCATAGCTCCTCTGGAAAAAAAACCATAAACACATGTTCCTGGGCCATAGAATGGAAGTTCCTTAATCATATACAGAAATCAGGTTGTTTTGTGTTTGTGTAGCCAAAGGTTTGTCACACAAACCTTATGAGAAGGAAATTTAAAAAGTGTTGAAAATATGCACCGTGTCTTAGGAATGGATCCTTACAATGAGTCACAATACTTTAGAAGAGTTACTTCTCGACAGACAAAAGTTAGGCCCACAGACGCTGACGTTTTCCCTCTCTCTCTCTCTCTCTCTCTCTCTCTCTCTCTCTCTAGAACAAGGACCACAATTAGAGATGAAATCAGATTGTCATAGAAATATCTCCCAGGTTAAATTTTCAGGTGACATTTCATTTTTAAAATTTCTGCTAGATGTTAGTTTTCTGATTTACAACTAGAAGTTGTGCTATCTATCGTCTCTGTAACTATCACCTATCTATCATATATCTCTCTCTGTTTTCACAATCTTTCTATATTTAAGTTCTTGATACAGTAAATTTATAGTCATTGCATTTTCTTTCCTTCTACTTTTCCCTGGATTTATTGGAAATATTTATCTTTGATGTTCATTTTATACCTAGCAGATTTTATGAATATTTATGGACTTACTACATTTGGCCATTGCTAAGAAATTTATGTCATGGCATGTTTAGACATCTTTTCGTTTCATTCCGAACTTAACATTTTTCTCTAGCAGTATATTTTGGGTAATTTCTTCAAATATATAGCCCAACTCATTGACTCTATCTTTAGCTATATTTAATAGGCTGTGCAATATATTATATGTGTTATATATAATAGTATACATTATATATTATGTATAAAACATTATATATTTTAATATATTATATATTATAATATATTAAATATTATATTCTTATAGCTCAAAAGTGCTAAATATGTTCATCCTACATGTCTACTATGTTTTGCTCTTTTTCTGTATATTTGATGCTTTTTTATCTTTAAAATTGTATTTCTGTCTAAAAAAAGATTTATTTTTATTTTAATTGATGCAAATGTGTGTCTGTACAAGTACAGGCCATGTTATATAGCTGCCAACAGAGGCCAGAAGAGGATGTCAGGTCTTCTACAGATGGAGTTCCAAGAAGTAGTGAGCTCTGATGACAGGGTTCTGGGAACCAGAATCTGGTCCTTGGCAAAAGCAGTGTGTGCTCTTCACCATTGAACCACTCTCTACCTGTTCCCTCACAATTTTTTTCTTCATTCATATTGACTTTCTATCAAAGTCTTTAGCAATCTGTACTTATGAACTCATTATTTCTTGTTTTTTCCTTATTTCATTGTGTCTCATGATTCCAAATTAAAAATCATATATCTTTACAACTCTTCTAAAATTATAATCTCCCTAAGAATAAAATAAGGAATTGCCATTTAGCACATCTTGCTTGGGAACTAAGACATGTTGCTAATACTGTGCATCATCTTGCCAAATTATTTCAGCTTCTCTGTGCTGAGAATTAGGATATTCTACCTGGAAACAAGGTTACAATAATTGTCTCTGTGACTGGAAAAATGGCAGGAAATTACTTTGCAAAATTAGTTGCCTGAAAAGTTAAAATCCTTTTAGCCCAATGCTACTGATGTTTGTTCTCTCAAAAATCCTATTTCTCCCATATGAAAAATTGTCTCACAAAAACGTCTGCCCTCCCTTCCTTCCTTCCTTCCTTCCTTCCTTCCTTCCTTCCTTCTTCCTTCTTTCTTTGCTATCTTTCTTTTTGTCTCTGTCTTTGAAACATCCAAGTTATTTCTGCTAGGCTAGTAATTTAAAAAAATGTAGACTATACAGTACGAAGTCTGATGAGGGAGGCAGGAAGCTCCGTTTAAGTACAGTCATAATGCTGGAAATGAAAGTCAATTTAATTTTTAAAATAGCACATTTAATAATATATAATTGTACTGATGTATCACATGGTACCAAGAAATTGTTATCACTTTTGTTTCTGTGTATCAATTAAAAATAAGCCAACAAAACCTAGATAGAACTCCTGTAGTAACTGCAAAATATATTATTTATTTTATTTTTTATTAAATCAATGAAGGTAAGAAAGCAGATGATTGATAGTATAAAGAATCATAAGATAGTGATTTTCCTAATTGTCATTTTTAAGGTTAGAGAAACCACATGGCACTGTCACAAGAAAAAAAAATGTACTTGCCTGCTTCATCCTTTATCTATGTCTTTTGAATGTTTTCCTTCACTTGATGGTTGCTAAGCTTTTACAACAACCATAGTGATATGTTTAGCTTATCCACAAAATTTTGTCCAATTGTTCTTTATTTTAGAAAATTCACATTGCAAGGAGAATGCAAATGACCTTGTCTACCAGGTCATGTGTTAAAACATGACCATCTAATTGAGATCACTAACGTTCAGCAGTATTCATGATCTCAAATTTTTGCATGTTACTATACTTAATGATATATTAACTGATAAACACTGCCTAGTAACCTGAAAGAAATCAACCTCAGACTCACTCATGGAATATGGAACAAAGACATGTGTAACTCAGATTGGTATCCACCAAAGCTGCAAAGCAGTATCACATATACAAGACGTTGTTTTCAGCAGCTGACTAGCAGACCCTTATAATGCATGCCAGGTGTAGTACCCACTGCTCTGCAAACCACCCAGTCATTAAAACATTGCTGAGAGCATATTTCTCTCTGCTAGAATTTTCCTAGGGGCTCTATCCAGGTGCATGAAATAGTTAGTTAGTCCACATAAGCATTTGCATTAAAATTAGATTCTGATTTGCATATCATTTGCATACTCCCACATAGACTGTGCCATCTATTCTTAGCCAGCTTTTAGCAAAACATTATTTATTGCTACTGTTAACACTGATACTTTTTAGTTTTTCTACTTTACTTTCATTGTTACATAACCTCTAACATCAGAGTTTAACATCAAAGAAAAGTACAAAGATGGTACTGATGGAGAAAAAATGTTGCTACTTGATTATTTCATGAAAAAACATATTTTGGGAACTGTTCTTCCAACTATATACAGTATTTTTTCATTCTTTTTTTTTTTGTTGTTGTTGTTCTCTTGTGGCAAGAGAATTTGGACCTAGTTTTGGAGGAGTTTATAAATTAGTAGTGTAAATTTATGAACTCAGAATAATTGGATTAATTCACTTATGTGTTTAAAAGATAATTGCTGAATATTATTGTGCTCATGTTACCTTTACAGGGTATGAGGTATATAACAGTAAGCGAAACACATTTTAAGAAAATATATGTTCATGGTGGCACATGGCTTTAATCTCAGCTCTTAGGAGGCAAAGCCAGGCCTCCTGAGTTCAAGCATATCATAGTCTATAAAATGAATTTCTGGACAGCATGCTGGGCTCCACAGAGAAACCCCGCCCCCAAAAGAGTATGTTCTCATAGTCTGTGCTCTAGTTGATGAGAGGTGGGTTTGGTGATGGAAACAATGGAGATAAAGAAGTAACTCATACTAACTATGGAGCAGAGACTGAAGG
>JADRCD010229316.1:0-16990 GCA_019843815.1 Montemys delectorum
ATCCCCAGCTGTAAAATGATTTGTTACCTCATAACTAATTTTTGTTATGAGTTGTAATATACTTTTATCTGTGCTTTCCAATGATCTTAGGTGGTCCCTGTGAAAAGGTTATTAGGACCCTCTCCCAGGGGTCTCGCCCCACAGGTTGAGAAACACTACTCTAGGGGTACCATGCCAAGCCAGAAAGACTAGATTCCAGGGGTCCAGCATCAATCCTTCTTCCTGAGCCCACGACACCAGCCTGAGTGTGCCCTGCCCTGCTGAATTCCATTTGGGGAACTCCCAGCTGCCCTTATCTTCCACTGAGCTTGGAAAAGGGCCTCCTAGGATTTCCTGAATGTGGCCCAGGGGGCAGGCACAGGGAGCTGGGTGTGTGGAGTTTAGCATTCACAGCAGGCCTGGGGCTACCATCAAGGCTACTGGTAAGCTGGCGTTAGTCTAGGAACTAGTCTGGTGAGAAGTCTTTTACCATCTTAGAAGATTCCCCCCACCCCAACCCCCCACCCCAGTAATAAAGGAAGCTAGCTAATCACACCTTTACAGCATGTAAAGAAGGCAAACTGCCTTCTTGGAATTCAGATGCAGGCTAGGCAGAGTATGCATGGGGTTGGTCTCACTTCTTTAAGCTTCCAGGTCTTGGGCTCTGGCACGCCTTTCTGGTAGACAACACTTTACATGGGTTAGTGTAGGCTATTTCTGTAAATGGTGAGCCCCAAGCTCTCCAAGAGAAGATTAGCAAACACCTTGCTTCCTTCAGACTTAGCCCCCAGCACCTTATTATCCGGTGCTCTTAACTGTCCCTGTCGCCGTAGGGAACTTGAGTGCATGAGTGTTCTGCTTGCATGTTCATGTGTGTACCGCGTGCATGCCTGGTGACTGCGGAGGCCAGAAGAGGAAGTCAGATCCCATGGAACTGGAGTTACAGACGGTTGTTATCTGCCATGCCGGTGCTGGAAACGGACCTGGGTCCTCTGAGGAGGCCTCTTAACCACTGAGCCATCTCTCCTGCTCTACATAAATCTTTAATTATGTTTAAAAAAAATTGCACTCTGTGTATGTGGAAGTCAGAGGACAACTTTCTGGAGTGGGTTCTCTCCTTCCCACCTTGTACGTTCCGGGGATTGAACTCAGGTCATCAGGCTTGGTGGCAAGCGCCTTTACCCACCGAGCTATCTCACTGGGCCATATATTTATATAAGGCTTTAACCACTAATCTGGTTATTTCCTTCAGAGGCACCCCTCAGAGTGTAATCACAGGGCCAGAGGGCATGGAGTTATATTTAAAAGAAACTCTTGAGGCATATTGGCAGAGTCTGTGAAACCTCTTTGGCCAGTACAAAATGAGAAAATAATCAGGAGTCCACTTGGTGCCTGGGGCACTGTGAGGGGGATTTCCTGAGGATGCTGTGGACGATGCAGTGTCCCCAATGCTTGGGATGTTGGAAAGCCCCAGAACTTTGCTGTAGGCAAGCTAGGAACTACTGCTGACCAGAATCGATGACTTCTGTACATAAGCCTTGACCACTGTCTCTCCTCTCTCCCATTGATTTGAGGATGCTGAAGACGGAACTGTGGTTTGGGACTTTGAGCCACGACCCAAAGCTCCTGTTTTAGAGTGCAGTATCACGGCTGACAACAGAAGGTGACGTCTGGTCTGTTTTACACTGGCTGGGGAAAATCAGAGTCAGCAGGCAGGCCTCCAGACCTGTATGCAGGCTTTCGTTTGTTTGTTTAAGAAAGTATACAAGCACATTCCCCTGTATGAGCCTCAATGTTTCCATGTGCTTTGAGAATTAAGGAGTCTAACAATATAACAACATTCTGAACACGTAAATCGCTTAAAATAGAATGCTTACTGTAGTTAAGAACCTAGTCTGAATTTTCTTTTCTTCCTTCCTCCCTCCTCCATCTCCTCTTCCTCCTCCTCCTCCCCCTCCCCGTTTCTCATCCCCACCCTCCTTCTCCCCACCTCCTCCTCTGATTCTTGTTTGAGACTGCGACTCACTCTATAGAGCAGCCCAGCCTGCAACTCATGCTGCAGCCCAGCTTGCCTCCAACTTGCACCAGTCCTCCTGTCTCAGCTCCTCCAGGGGCTGAGATGACAGACGTGCCACGAAACTTTGCTTGAATTTTCCTCCCAAAGTGTCTTTTCTATGGTCACACAAAGCCCGTGGCAGCTGCACCTGCTCACAGCTCACTATTGCCGTGAGAAAACAACCGTGACCAGAAGCAAGTTGGGGAGGGAAGGGTTTATTTGACTTACACTGCCACACCACCGTTCATCACCAAAGGCAGGAACTCAAACAGGGCAGGAACCTGGAGGCAGGAGCTGATGCAGAGGCCATGGAGGAGTGCTGCTTACTGGCTTGCTCCCCATGGCTTGCTCAGCCTGCTTTCTTATAGAACCCAGCACCTCCAACTGCCTAATCTTATGGAAGCATTTTCTCAACTAAGGTTCCCTCCTTTCAGATAACTCTAGCTGTGTCAGGTTGAAATACCCCAACCCCACCCCCAAAGTTCATGGGAGAGATGGCTCATAAGCTACCTAAGTTCAATTCCCAGCACCCACATGAGGTGTCTCACATCCTCCTTTAACTCCAGCTCCGAGGGACTGAACTCCATACACATACACATACCTATACACAGATAGGCACACACACATAATTTAAAATGATAAAAGCAACTTTTAAAGTGTGTTCCTTGACCCTGAGCAGAGACTCCCAAAGAACAATACAAGTTAAAGGCAAGTGTGGCGTTCAGGTGTCATGGGGATTTTTTTTTTTTAATATATATAAGAGGAAAATCTTTGCCATATGCTACCCGGGCAGGCAAAGGTGCATACATTTGTTAGCATTTTTGTCACTGGGACAAATCCTGAGACGAACAACTTCAGGGAAGAAAGACTTGTCCTGGCTCATGACTCTACAGGTCACACAACTGTTTCTGAGCAGAGCACAATGTCACAGCAGGAGGGTGCAGGGTGGTAAAGGTGCTCACTTTGCAGCAGCCTGGAAGCAGAGACACAAGAATACTCCAAGGACAAGATCTGCTCTTCAAACACATGACCCCAGGGGTTACTCCCTGTATGTAGCCCATCCCACTCCATAGTTTCCACCACCGATCAGCAATGCCATTGAAGTGTGAGTCCATCAGTGGACTGAGCATGAATAAAGACAGATCCTCAGTAAGCCCCCTCAACCTCTCTACCAGCTGGAGACTAGGTCTTCAACTCCTGGAAGGTGAACCCAAAACACAGCAGGACATTCATGCACACATCTAAATGAATGCACTAGAGCATTTCAGAACAGCAGGCTGTCCAGAAAAGCAAGAAGACTGATAATACATGAGCAGAGTGAGGAATGGCATGCTCCTTATGAGTCACAAAGATGACCTGGAAAGAGAACATCCATCTATCTATCTATCTATCTATCTATCTATCTATCTATCTATCTATCTATCTCTTTTAACTGTTTTACTGGTTAGCTGGGCATGATGGTGCATGCCTTTAATCCCAGCACTTGGGAAGCAGAGGCAGGTGGATCTCTGTGAGTTTGAGACCAGCCTGGTCTGCAAAGTGAGTCCAGGACAGACAGGACTACACAGAGAGACCCTGTCTCAAAAAACAAAAACAAAAACAAACAAATTATATATGTATATATGTGTCTATGTAGAAAGAGTTTTTGGTTTGGTTTTGCTTGTTTATATTTTATGTGTACCAGTGATTTGCTTGCATGTTTGTAAGGGAAGTACATGTGTGCACTGCCTTTGGAGGCCAGAAGGGAATGTTGGAGTTACAGATGTTGTAAGCCTCCATGCAGGTGCTGGGAACTGAACCTGGGTCCTTGGGAAGAGTAGCAAGCACTCTTAACCACTGAGCCATCTCTCTAGCCCCTGAAATCATGTTTTTATAACCTTAGCTATAGAAGACTATCTTGGAGTGTCTGAAGAGTAGGAAGGATAATGGTGCTGGGGAGTCTGAGTACCGTTTTCCGGGGGATGCACAAGTCCTCAGAGTGTTTGGAAAGATCAATCTTGGTCCTAAGTCACCAAAAGGAGAAAGACTCCTCATAGGAACCACAGGCTCTAGTGACTATTGCTAAGGTGTAATTTGTTTTTGACTCTTTTCAGGGTAGTGGCATCATCTTATGATAAAACGGTGAGGGCTTGGGACGTTGAGACAGGTCAGCTTCTGGTACGTATGCCCCGCCCCTGTGAAGGTATCAGAGCACAAGGCCGTGGCTGGGCCATGGTGGCTTTGGGCTGGACCTGGGTTGGGGACAATGACAGAAACTCCAGGCCTTCCAGGAAGAGCATGTTCTCACCTTCAGGGAGACCGCATGGATGGAAGGTAGGTATTGGGCAAGAGAGGCTTCTACTCCAGGCAGATCAGGGGTTGCGCTCAGAACCACAGGGAGAGGCCGAGAGCAAGTTGGCCATGCGCCCCAGGTTCCCCAGTGAGCCACTTGGACTTGGGATTTGATGAGGCAGGAAGTGGGCTGAGGCCATAGAGCAAAGGGTATGAGGCCAATGAGCCAAAGCTGTAGTAAGCCTTTCCCAGTCTCTTGTCTCTGTATCCCAACAGTTCTGGGGTTCCTTCCTTCTGCAGTCCCCAAGCCTGGACAGTGTTAGCACTGCTCAGGGGCCATCTGGCATCTGGCACCTCCTGTCCCAACCCTTGCTACCCCCCTCCCCCACCTAACATCTTTGCTACTTTCTCTCATCCTACTTTCTTTATCACCTCCCTCTCCTCTTCTTTCCTTAAAAACAGCCTTTCTATCAGGGTGGTGGTGGTGTACACATTAAATCCCAGCACTCAGGAGGCAGAGGCAGGGGGATCTCTGTGAGTTGGAGGCCAGCCTGGTCTACAAAATGAGACCCTATCTCCTAAAACAAAACAAAATAACAATAACAAAAGTGAACACACACCTGTCTAAGTTGGTGCGGTAGTGCACACGCCTATAATCTCAGTGCTGAGAGGCTAAAGCAGGGGGTACACATTTTCAAGACTAACACAGTGAGACCCTCTGGAGAGATGGCTCAGCAATTTAGAGCACGTGTTGCTTTTGCAGAGGATCCAGAGTTGATCCCCAGAACCCACACAGTGCCTCACAAGCTCCTATAACTCCATTTCTAGGAGATCTGACTCCCGCTTCTGGCATGCACAGGTACTGCATGCGCATGGTGCATACATATACAGAGAAAACACTCATACATATAAAATAAATAAATCCTAAGAAGGAAGAGGAGAACAAAAAACCCAAGCACTCAACTTTTCTCCTTAGTGTAAAGGTCAGCACACTCATCATAAACATTTTAAGGATAATTCATAGATCAATATGTTGGCGTGTCTGTCCTGTGTAGTTTGCTTCTGAATACAGGAGGTTTGGGGGGGTTTTCCTGTTCGTTTGTTTTGTTTTGTCTTTCTCTGCAGCCTAGGCTAGCCTGGAACCCTTGGTCTTTCTGCCTCAGCCTTCCAGGGGCTGAGGTTACAGCAGCACATGCCATGGTATGAATACGGAAATGAGAGGAGAGCTCGTGGAAGTCAGTTCTCTCTTTCCCCTACATAGGTTTTGAGAATCAAATTCAGATTTTCCAGCTTGTAAAGCTTTACCCACCAAGCCATCGCACCTGCCTGGCTGACAGAGCGGATGCTAAGTGAAATTTGCATATATTTATGACTGCTGTTGTTATTTTAAACTTCTGTCTCTGTTTCTGTCTCTGTCTTTCTGTCTGTTTCTTTCTCTCTGCCTTTGTCTCTGTCTCTGTCTGTCTCTCTCTCTCTGTGTCTCTGTCTCTGTCTCTGTCTCTGTCTCTCTCTCTCTCTCTGTGTGTGTGTGTGTGTGTGTGTGTATGTGTGTGTGTGTGTGTGTGTGTGTATGTGTGTGTGTGTGTGTGTGTGTGTGTGTGTGCTCCTGCACTCAGAAGAAAACCTTGGATGTTTGTCTTTATATTCTATCACGTTCGACACAGGGTTGGTTGATCTCTCCCTCCCCTTCTCCCCTCTCTCTGCATATACCAGGCTAGCTGCTCTCAAGCTTCTGGGAATGCCCTGTCCCTGCCTCCCATCTCCCCACTGGAGTGCTAGGATTACAGATAGATGCTTCCCCTTCTGAATTTTACATGGATTCTAGGCTATTCAGACTGTGGTCCTCACGTTTCATGGCCTATGTCTTATTTACTGAGCCACCTCCCTAGCTCTGCATACATACACACACACACACACACACACACACACACACACACACACATATATGATTGACTTTATGTGTAGGCATGTGCACCTTAATGTTTATATGTGTACCCCATGAGTTCAGGTACCCCTAAAGGCCAGGGGAGGGTGTCACATTCCCTGAAGCTGGAGCTACAGGAAGTTGTGAGCTGCCTGACATGGGTGCTGGGAACTGAACCCCAGTCCTCTGTAAGAGCAGTGGTCATGCCTAACCGAGGAACCATTTCCACAGTCATGCATGCACACACACATATTTATGGCTGGGTTTTGATATCTCTTCAGGATACATAGCTAGATTTCATTGCTAAGGTAAGCAGTATAAAAATACAAAGCTTAACTCTCCCCAGAAAGCTGTGCCAACTCATAGCCTTGGCATTCAAGCAGGAGGCAATGTCGCCCATCCTCACATGCCAGGTATCATAAACTTTAAAGAATCAGCCAGTGTGGTAGGTAATGGATGACACTTCTATGGATAATTCCTGACTTAGAACATCTTTTTCCAATTTTTTTTTCCTGTTGTAATTTCCCTGATGTTGTCTCTGGCTAGAATTTCAATTTCAAGGTCCCCCCCCACACCCCACTTTTTAAAAGTCCTTTTATTTATTTCTGTTGCACAAGTCACCAGTGACCATGGCCAGCATCAGGGATGGCTTAGTCACTAAGGGCTGCTTGACAAATAGCTCCAAACCCTGGTTGCCTTAAACAGCCAATGTTTTGTTTTGGCTCCAGTTTCTTTCTTAAGTCACAGTGACAATGTCATTTGGAGCTGCAGTTGTGCTGGGGCCCCCCACTGGGCCAGAAGGATCTCCTTCCAAGATGGCTCACTCCCGCAGTTGTTGGCAGGAGGCTCTGTTCATATCCTTGTGGGTCCCTAGGGTCAAACAGAGCTCTGTGTGTGTGTGTGTGTGTGTGTGTGTGTGTGTGTGTGTGTGTGTGTGTGTCTTTAAAACATGACAGTTAACTCTCGTGGAGCATGAATTCCAAGAAAGGACAAAGAACAAATTACAGTTAACTTCTCTCTCTCTCTCTCTCTCTCTCTCTCTCTCTCTCTCTCTCTCTCTCTCTCTCTTGGATGCTGGGTATTTAACTCAGGGTACCAAGATGCTAAACATACACTATACCACCGAACTACTTCATATTATAGTTCTATAGTGCTCTGTTCTCTCTCTCTCTCTCTCTCTCTCTCTCTCTCTCTCTCTCTCTCCCCTCCCTCCTTCCCCTTCTTTCCTCCCCCTTCCCTTGCTCCCTCCCTCCCATCCTTCCCTCTCTTCCCTCCCTCCTTCTTTCCTCTCTCTCTCCCTCCCTCTCTCCCTCTTTCCCTCCCTTCCTCCCTCTCTTCCTCTTCCTCTTCCTCCCTCCCTCCCTTTCTCCCTTCCTCCCTCCCTCCCATCCTCCCTGCCCTTTCCTTTTCTTCCCCTCAATTTTCTTCCCTCCTGGTTTCTTTTGAGGTAAGCTCTCACTTGTAGCCCAGGTTGGCTTTGAACTTGCCACCTTCCTGCCTCAGTCTCCCAAGTGCTGGGATTATAAATGTGCTCTGCCACCCCCAGTTTCAGTGACTGCTTTCGTAATGTGGTGCCATACCATCCCTTCTGCCATACTCTAGCTGTCAGAAGCAAGTTCTGGGTCTGGCCGCCACATTTAATAAGGGGAGAGCTAGGCTCAGTCTGTTGGAAGGGATCTGAGGGAGCACCTTAAAGCTGGAGTCTGCTGAGCAGGTGCACTGTCCTCTTTGGGCCATGCCTCGTTCCAGTGGAAAGTCAGGCACGATACCTTCGTAGTGTGCTGTAAATTCTCACCTAACGGGAAGTACGTGCTGTCAGCCTTGGATGTTGATCGCGGGATCTACCTAATGGATCCAGAAAACATCACCACCGTGATCCATATGAAAGGTGAGGTTGCCAGGTTCCCCACAGGTGGCAGCAATGCCTGACCACTTAATCAATAGGGACCTCCAACTGGTTTATATGGTGAGACTTGTCAGGGTCAGGGCCACATCATGAGCCCCATGGGCTACTGCATGCCAGGAATTGTGACACATGGGTGGTGGAGGCAGGAGGATGAAGAGTTCAAAATGGTCTCTCTCTCTCCAGCTTCAGTGACTGCCTTCCTAGTGTGGTGCCATGCTGTCCCTTCTGCCGTACTCTAGCCATCAGAAGTGAGCTCTGGGTCTGGCCACATTTAATAAGGGGACAGCTAGGCTCAGTCTCTTGAAAGGGATCTGAGGGAGCACCTTAAAGCCCCTCACTGGGGGATTCTAAGCAGGAGCTCTATCACTGAGCCACACCCTTAGTCCCTCACTGGGGGATTCTAAGCAGGGGCTCTACCACTCAGCCACACCCTCAGCCCCTCACTGGGGGATTCTAAGCAGGGGCTCTACCACTGAGCCACACCCTCAGCCCCTCACTGGGGGATTCTAAGCAGGGGCTCTACCACTCAGCCACGCCCCCAGCCCCTCACTGGAGGATTCTAGGCAGGGGCTCTACCACTGAGCCACACCCTTAGTCCCTCACTGGGGGATTCTAGGCAGGGGCTCTACCACTGAGCCACACCCCATCCCCTCATTGGGGGATTCTAGGCAGGGGCTGTACACTGAGCCAAGCCTTCAGCTCCTCACTGTGGGAATTCTAGGCAGGGGCTCTACCACTGAGCCATTCCCTCAGCTCAGAGGCATTAATAGTGCATTGCTAGATGACCATTCTGAACTAGTGGGTGTGTGTTTCCCATGTCTTTTCTCAGCATTTTGCACCTTCCTATCAATGGATCACATCCTATTCTCCTATCCTCCATATTCCTAAGTCCCAGCTACATACCCTCCTTCTTCACACTCTATACCATTTCCAGGAATGCATCTATGATGACTTAGAGCTTCCTTCCAGTCAGGAACTACTGCGAGCTCCTCCTGTGGCTCTTGGCATGACACAAGTCACAGCCTGCCTGGGAGCATCGCTCCCATTGAACTGGGAGCTGTGTGGTTGCGTATGGCCAGGTAGCTGGGCTGAAAGCCTGGCTCACAGCAGACAAGCAGGAAATGCGTGTGCGGGTGGACTGTCCCCTGGGAAAGCTGGGATTGTCCTCAACTGCATGACCGGGTGGTAGGATCCCCTGAGGCTTTCTCTCAAGGTCACTTGTCACTTTGCTTGTGTGTAGATCATCACAAAAGGTCCATTACTTCATGCTGCTTTGACCCTGACAGCCAGAAGGTGGCTTCTGTCTCCATGGACAGGTGTATCAAGATCTGGGACATCACATCCCGAGCCACGCTGTTTACCATACCCAAGTGAGAAGGGTCCTGAGTGGGATGGGCAGTGGAGTTTGGTGTGGGCAGCAGCATCCTGCAGCAGGAGGCGAGAGAGGGGTCTCTCTTCCTTCCCTCCTGGATTCCACATAGAAGCCAGTGTCCTAGTGGAGGTGTCTCCAGGGTGTCCTAGGCAGCCAGAGAGAAGCCACGAGTGTAGCTTATAGGCTGGGCCAGGCAGGGTCTCAGATGCATTCATTTCCATGTGAACTCTTAGTAGCAAACACACCCAAGAGCCTCCATAAAAATATGAAGTTCAGGGCTTTTGATCTCAGTGCTTAGGTCACAGAAGCAGGGGCATCTCTGTGAGTGTGGGAGTTCAGCCTGGTCTACAGAGTAAGCCAAGGCTACATAGTGAGACCCCTGTCTCAAAATAACAGCAGTAATAATAATAATAATAATAATAATAATAATAATAATAATAACAATAAAGTTCAGCCAGGCATGGTGATGCACATCAAAATACCCACACTAGAGACAGGGAGGCAGAGACTGAATGCTGAAGGTAGTCTAGGTTACATAGTGAGACTCCATCTTAAAACAAACGTCGGTAAAACAGGAAGCTCTCTGGATCCAAGTGACCCTTGCTGGTGGCCACTGTCTGACAAGTGAGTCCTCTGCAGCAGGTGCTGGCGTTGAGGTCACAGACTGTGCACACACCTGTCACCTTGCTCAGCTCCTCCTTCCTGGGTCAGCTGCCTGTGAGCAGAGACCTCGAGTTTCTCTCCTTTTGAAATGAGCAGAGTGGCAGTCTGGACGAGGTGACGGGGAAAGACAGTGATGTTTAGGGGGACGCTGAGGTAGGAGCCACGCTGTGCTGTGCAGGCACCGAGGGATGAGGTATCTGAGGCTGCTGAACACAGGCTGTGAGTGGAAGCCCTGACCCAGCCCCGAGGTGACAGCAGTAGTTTATGTCAGCAGAGTCTGAGCACACAGCTGGCTTCCTGGGACATGACCTCTGGGGTCATGTAAGAGACCATGCTTCGTTGCATGTTGTTGATGTGGTTACTTTGGTAGAGACTTTTGCCGAGAGCAAATGACTTTTGATTTTTTTCTATTTTGTTAATGTATAATAGATTTATGAGAACGTAAAACAGGGCACAACATCAAGTTTTAAAGGTACAAGAGAGGATCCGGCGCAGTGGAAACATCTCTGGTCTCATAGACGTTCAGTTTCCCTTCCCGGCAGTAATGGCCTCCCTTCCTGTCACACTACACTATCTGCCTATGTAAAATAAGTCTAGGGGCCAGTGAGAGGGCTCAGCTGCTGGAGGGCCTTGCTGCCAAGACTGGCAACTTGAGTTCAATCCCCAGGACCCACATGGGAGAAGGAGAGGACCAACTCCTCCACGTTGAACTCTGATTAGCCACATCCATCGTGTTATACACCCACTCCCACACATAAACACACATGCAAGACAAATAATACACGCAGCAAAAAATAATAAAGAGTCAAAATGAACCAAGTAGCTTGGGCAAGGTGACATTTTCATTATTTATGATGAAACGCATGCAACATAAAATTTGACCATCACTTTTCAGTGCACAGTTCATTGGATTAATTACATTTGTGGTATTTTGCAACCTTTGCTATCTATTTCCAAAATGTTTCACCACACCAAAGGGAAACTGTATCTATTAAGCAATGGTTTCCCACTCCCTGAGCCCCTGGGAGCTCTTATTCCAGTTTCTGCCTCTATGAATTTGCCTAGTTTAGATATTTCTATAAATGAAATCATACTTGTCCTCAAGTGACTGCCTTTTTTCCCACTGGAAATGATTTTCAAGAATCAACCCTGTTGTAGCACATAGCAGAACTTTATTTCTTTTCATAACTACATAGTACTCCATTACATAGAGATACATATGAATACATGTACATGCATATGGATATGTATATACATATGCATATATATTGATATACATATATATCATGTTTTATTCATTGGTCTGTTGAAGGACACTTGTTTTATTTTTATGTATCTGTCTGAGTCTCCGTTTTTAATCCCTCTGGTAAATGGCCAAGAATGGGAATGGTGGGCCAGATGGCAGCACTGGGTTTATGGTTACCCTTTTTTCCTTTTAATTTTTTAAAAATGTACTTAATATTTTATGTGAATGGATGCTTGACCTGCATGCATGTCAGTGCACTCCATGTGTGCAGTGCCTGTGGAGGCATGTGTACCCTGTGGAACTGGAATGACAGACAGTTGTGAGCAGCCACCAAATATCAATTCAAGAGCAGGGAAGTCCTATATGTGTGATATCTCTCTTTCATGTCTGGCTTCCTGTCTGCTGTTTCAAGTTTCCTGTGTTCTTAGAAGAGACTCTTGAACTGTTCTTTAAAACAAACTTTTTTTTACAATTATTTATCTATCTTGCATTCTTGAGAGGGAGGAAAGGAAGAAGAAGGGAAAGAGAGAGAGAGAGAGAGTTGTGTGTTTGCGGCACATGTATGCTACACTGAGGCTGAGCTAGTCTCTGTCCACAGTATCTTGCTGGCCCACCACTCTTTTGAGAGCAACTATATATATATAATATATAACTATATATACACTAATAGGTATATATGTATATGTATACACATATATTTATATATATTATATTTATATATATAAATAATTTGTTTTTATTTTACGTACATGGGTGTTTTGCTTGCATGTATGCCTGTGTAAGGTGTCAGAAGCTCTGGAACTGGAGTGACAGGCAGGTGTGAGCTGTCACTTGGGTGCTGGGAAATGAACCTGGACCTCTGGAAGGACAGTGCCTGCTCTTAACCACTGAGCTCTCTCTCTAGCCCTGAAAGCAATAAAATCTTAAGAATTTTCATCTAGTCAGGTGTGGTGGTACACGCCGGTAATCCCAGCACCTGGGAGTCAGAGGCACCAGCCTGGTCTACACAGTGAGTCCCAGGACAGCCTGGGCTATGCAGTGAGATCTTGTAGAAAGAATTGTCACCTGATGATGCTCTGATTCGTATCTAGCTGGGTGTAGAAACCTTGGTTAGTATTCCTTTTCCCCTTTCAATTCTTTTCTTTTCTTTCTTTTTTTCCCCCTCTTTCTTTTCTTTCTTTAAACGTGATTGGTCTGACTGTTGTCCCAGCCTGGCCTTGAGAGAGTGAGGCTCAGTCTGGAAAGCCCCAGCCAGAACATGGTACTTAGTGATGAGAGGAATGATAGCCATGGGAAGGTGACATCCCCTCTCCACCCAGGATCCAGTCAGGAGCCTTCTGGGGTCTCCCTGGAATGGCATGTTAGCATGCACCCCACCTGTGTTTCAGGGCTCACTCCAATGCTATCTCAGACTGCTGCTTCACCTTCAGTGGCCACTTCTTGTGTACCAGCTCCTGGGATAAAAAGATAAAAATCTGGAACATCCACACGGGGGAGTTTCGAAACAGCGGAGCCTGTGTGACTCTGATGAAGGGCCACGAGGGCTGTGTGAGTTCCTGCTGCATTGCCAGAGACAGTGAGTGACAAGCATGCACAAGGACCCCCTCCCGCCTCTCCCCCTCCTTTTGTGTGTTGCATCCTGAGTCTCGGGATGGCAAATGTGTCCCACCGTGAAGCCACATTCATCGTCATTTGCCACACAGATGCTGGAAGGCAGAATTTGTGTGGGCTTTCCTGGGTGCAGACAAGAGTTGATTCTCCATGATTCTGGCAGGGAGGGTGATGTCTCCTCGTGCCACCCACCCCCTCGTGTACCAAACCAAGAGGGGAATTCATGGACACATGCTTTCCAGTGGCAGGGAATCCAGCTCGATGTGGCTTAAACCACAAAAGAAACTTTGAAATTTTTTTTGAGTGTGTGTAAAATATTTATTCAGATTGTCTTAAAATGGTATTTCTCAAAGTGTGGTCTTTAAACCATTTGCTTATTGAATACAATTTTCTTAGTCTCACACAAGGCCAACAGAATTCGAATCTTTGAAGGGGGCTGCAAGATTCTGTATCTTAGTAAGCTCCATCAGGTGCACATAAATAACAAGAACCCACCACCTTAAAGGAAATACTTTCCAATGTCTGCAGTTCTGTAAAGCTTTACGCCTGAATACTGTACGGAATTTCAGGAAGGATGCTTAAAACATCCCTTCTCGCCATGGTCTTTCACACCTGAGCCAGCTTTCCCCCTCTAGCAAAGCCATGCCCTTCTGCTTCTCCTCCAGTCTACTTTCTCCACTGGGAGGCAAAGGATGGCCTAGTGTGTTTCCCAGCCAGTCTGGTTCTGGCCACTGGCAATCCTTAAGGAAAAGTAAATTTCTGCCGGGTGATGTCAGCACCAAGTCCCAGGGACAGCTCCCATTAGCTCTGCTTAGGACACATGCCCATCTCTGAGGTGGTCACATCTCTGTGAATGAAAGGCTGTGATAGGCCGGGACTTTCCTGCCTCCAGAGTTGGAGGTGGCAGTTGGTACCTTTTAAATCAGAGGGCAGTTAGGGTGCTGCTGCCAAGGGAAGTGGAGGAGAAGGCCAATGGCAGGAAGCCTTCGTCAGGAATGAAAAGCACGGCTAGGGCTCTTTGAGGGAAGTGGCTGTTCAGGAGCCAAATATATT
Source organism: Montemys delectorum (assembly GCA_019843815.1). Lineage (NCBI taxonomy): Eukaryota > Metazoa > Chordata > Mammalia > Rodentia > Muridae > Montemys > Montemys delectorum. The sequence continues at coordinate 14,082 of JADRCD010229316.1, forward strand.
CATGCGCATGCACTACCACACACACACACACACACACACACACACACACACACACACACACACGCATGCACGCACGCACACACACACGCACGCACCAATTTGTACATGTGTGAGAGATGTAGGGGTTCCCCAGCCATTACACACGAGATCAGTGTCCTGTCTTAAGAATTGCTAAGGGCTTTCTGAAAACCTTTCCTTATCCAGAAAGCATGCTCTATCGTTTATGTGTTTCTTATTAGCAGGGGCCATGCTAATCTCCTTTTCATTGTTCCAACTTTAGTATGTGTTGGTGCATACAGAGGGGCATCTTTTGTGAGTTTGGGGCCAACCTGGCAAGGGAGGAGTCCAACAGAGAAAGTTGCTTCCAAAACCAAAACACCCTGTTTGGTGACATACTTAGTATCACTGTGTGTGTGTGTGTGTGTGTGTGTGTGTGTACATAAGTGTTCACGGTGCCTATGAGAACCAGAGATATCAGATCCTCTGAAGCTGGAGTTACAGGCAGTTGTGAGCTGCCTTACACGGGTGCTGAGAACTAAACCCAGGCCCCCTGAAGAGCAGCAAACCATCTTCCCATCTTCTCCAGCTCCACACTCATACGCCTTTGTTGATATTTTTTCACTGTTTAAACAGTTAAACAAAGGGCTGGAGAGAGGGCTTGGCAGGTAAGAGCACTGACTGCTCTTCCAGAGGTCCTGAGTTCAACTCCCAGCAACCACACGGTGGCTCATTACCATCTGTAATAGGACCCGATGCCCTCTTCTGGTTGTGTCTGAAAACAGCTACAGTGTACTCATATAAACAAAAAGGAATAAATCTTTAAAGAACCAAAAAATAAATAGATATATGAACTGATAAACTAGCAGAGCGGTGCCTTGCTGTTACATTGCCTCTAAGGGCAGGAGCACTGTGCTCTGCTTCATGGAGAAAGCACACCTCAAACATGAGCTCCACTGGGGCCTGAGATACAGTGATATTGGCCATGTTCCACACTGCTACTCAACAATTGATGTTAGATAGGATGCCTTTACATAGAAATAGTGTATTGATTGATTAACTGATGAAGATGTTTTGACTAGAGACTTGGGTTTGTTCGTTTGTTCTCGTTCCATTTTTCATGTGTTAAGGTATGAACACATGCACCTGTTCATGCCTAAGTCCAATATCAGGAATCACCTTCCACTACTCTCTTGTCTCATTATTGAGACAGGGTTTCTCAATCAAACCCAGAGCCCACAGATCATGTTAGACGTGCCAACCAGCTTCTGCTATTGGGGGGGGGGAAAATCTCCTGTCTTCATCTTCTGGGGCTGAATTTCAAGTGGGCTGACCCCACTCATTAGTCTAGTACTTATGTAGGTTTCTGGGGGTCACTGACCCACTCACTAGTCCAGTACTTACATAGGTTTCTGGGGGTTGGAACTCCAGTTTCAAACACAGAGCCACCTCCCTAGCTCCTTGGGGTTTTTGTTTGTTTGTTTGCTTGCTTGCTTTTGCAGTTGTTATTTTGTTGTTTTTCCCTTGGGTTTGGGTTGTTTTTACATTGAAAGGGCTCAGTGGGCAAGGACACATACTGCCAAGTCTGATGACCTGAGTTCAATCCCTAGTGGAAGAGAGAACGGATCCTCAAAAATTGTCCTTTGGCACTGAGTGCACAGATGTACACACACACACACACACACACTAATTAACAAAACAAAACAAGACCTGCTCTGTAGCTCAGGTTGGCCTCAGCCTTATAATCCTGCTGCCCCAGTCCCCTAAGTACTGGATTATAAACATTCAGCGCCATGACTAACATGCGAGCAGACAGACAGGAACTTGACCCTGCGCTGCTTGCTTCTACGAGCTGTGTGGGACTGATCTGTTGATGTCATAACTATATGGGACAATAACTACCCAGAGTAACAAAGGAAGGATTCTAGCTGCCTGAGCTATGAAGCGGAAACCTAAGGTTCTTTGGAAAGTCAGTTGTGTTGGATGGTGTTTTGCTGAAGCAGACACACGAAAGACGTGGACACGGGTGAAAGGCTAAGGCAGACTCGTGAAGGAAGGTTTCACTGAAGCAGACACAGGAGAGAGGATGTTCTGCTAAAGCAAGCACACGAAAGGACACGCGATGAAGGGTTCTTTGTTAACAACGCGTACGTATTTATTGGTCCACCTTACATTGTGTGGCTGGGCTGCATTTGTTGGGATTCACTAGAGAGAAACACACCAAAAAAAACAAAAACAAAAACAAAAACAAAAACAAAAAAACTTGTGGTGGTGTGCGGCCGATTGGCAGAGTGATATCAGCTGAGACAGACTCACGTGCTGAGACAAGACCTGTGGAGACATGTGGTGTTTGGAGAGAGCATAACAAGGACTCAGTGCACAGTGACAGAGAATGAGCTTGGCTTGCTTGTTGTACAAGCTGTACAACGCTTGTTGGTCTTCACTGGACTTCACTTCGCTGAGAGAGGCATAGCTGAGAACTTCTCCTGTCACTCCTCTCGGTCCCTCCTGCTGAGGCCTGGCTGTCCCTGCTAGGTAGTGTCACCTCCGCTGATCCCTGTTTGCTCTCCTGACTCTATCAGACTAGACTGCTGGTGTATCTGTGAAGTGTTTGTGAGCGGATGGAGCTGCCGCTGCTGACCTGTGAACTGAACTGCTGATTTCCAGACAACACAGACGGGAGTTACTCCAGAGAACCTTTGTAAACAGGCCCACTTCTCCCCCACCCCATCCTTTCTTTCACACTACCTCTAGTGAGTGGTGGGCTAGAAGGGAGGTTCAAGCGTTTAAGGACCATCATTAAAAGTAAACTTTGAGAACATTAAAGTTACAGGACATCACTGAGCCACACCAGGAAGGCGTTCCAGGGTCTTTGGCATAAGTCATGGCGGTGCCTCACAGATGTCCCTGTC
>JADRCD010229318.1:0-22196 GCA_019843815.1 Montemys delectorum
AGAGGGAGAGGGAGAGGGAGAGGGAGAGGGAGAGGGAGAGGGAGAGGGAGAGGGAGAGGGAGGGAGGGAGGGAGGGAGACTGAGGGTACAAGGCAAGATCAAGTTTCTAAGTTGGGAAGCACTGACAGGATCTGAAGACGGGCAGCCCAGCCGAGGATGGGGTAAAATAAAATCTGAAGGTAGTCTTAACTTTCATTTTTCTGATGGTTAAGGATGTTAAACATTTTAAGAAATTCTTACTAGCCATTCGTGTTTCTGAAAATGTTGACAGGTTATGTATTTTCTTACTGTTTAGTTTTGTTAGTCTAGGTATTGAATGTCAAATGCATAGCTGGATAGCTGGTATTTTCCCCCACTCTGTAGGCTGCCTAGTCACTGTTGATAGAGTTCTTTACTGTACAAGTATTTCAGTTTCATGAGGCCCCATTTGTCAACTGCTAGTCTTAATTTGTGTGCTACCAAGGCCTATTCAGCAAGTCCTTATGTGCACCTGTAAGCTGGAGTGTATTCCCTATTTTCTCTTCAAACAGATTCAAGGTAGCTTTGGTTCATTTGGTATTGAGTTTGTGTAGGGTAAGGAGCAAACAATCTAGTTTTATTCTTCTACATGCAATTGTTGAAGATGATGCCTTTTTTCTCCAATGTGTTCTTTTGGATTCAAAAATAAAAGCCGAGGTGCCTCTAAGATGGGCTTGTGTGGATCTTCAGTTCCATCCCGTTATCAAGGTATGTTTTCTTGCCAGTAACACACTGTTTTGTTACTATGCTACCTCCAGCAGTTGTTCAGGATTGGTTAGCCATCTTGGGAGTTTGTGTGTGTGTCCATATGAAATTTGTGATCATCTTTTCAATTGTTGGAGATTGTATTGTGACTGTAGATTGCTCTTGGCAGACATTTTCATATTAATCCTACAAATCCATGAGTATAGGCAGCTTTTCCATCTTCTGGTGTCAATTTTTTTCCTTTATAGTTTTCACTGTCTGCTGGTGTTACACTTCTGTGATTAGGTTTATTCAATATGGGGGTGAGGATGGAGGGGGTAGTCACTATTTTGAATAGAACTGCTTCCCTGATTTCTTTGATGTTTGTAATTGATATCTAGGAAGGCTAGTAATTTTTGTGTTAATTTGTATCCTACCACTTTGAAATATAGTTTTCTGGTGGATTCTTGGGATATTACATATAGAATCATCTGCAGGTAAGAATATTTTGACTTCTTCCTTCCCTATTTCTATTTCATTACCTTCTCTTGGATTAACTGTTCTAACTACAATTTCAAGTACTATCTGGAACAGTAGTACAAAGGATGAATATCCTTTTCTTGTTCCTGATTTTAGTAGAAATGTTTCGGTTTTTTCCACTGAGCATGGTGCCTGTGGTGTGTTAGTTGCCTTATTATATTAAGCTATGCTCCTTGTATCCCTGGATTTTCCAGAAAGGGAGTATGAGATTTTCCCAGTGGTCCTTCCTGCATCTAATGAGATGATCATGTGACTTATGCCCTTGTAGCTATTTATGTGGTGCATTACATTTGTTGAACTACCCCTGATCTCTGAGAGTAAATTGATTAATAATAGTGGGTGTAGTCTAAAATTTAGTTCACTCATTCTTTCCAGAACTTTTGCATCTAGGCTCATGAAGGAGCTAGTGTGCTTTATAATTTTGTGTCTTTAGTTTAGCATCATTCTGGCATCATAAAAAGAATTTGGAAGTATAACTTCCTTATTTCATGGGACAGTGTAAGGAACACTGGTTTTAGTTCGAGTCTCTGGTAAAGTTCTGTGGGAAATCAGTCTGGGCTTGGGATTTTTGCTTTGGATAGGAAGGTTTTTGTTTTGTTTTGTTTTGTTTTGAGAGACAGGGTTTCTCTGTGTAGCCCTGGCTGTCCTGGAACTCACTCTGTAGGCCAGGCTGGTCTTGAACTCAGAAATCCACCTGCCTCTGCCTCCTAAGCACTGGGATTAAAGGTGTGCGCAACCACTGCCTGGTTTCTTAAATGTTTCAGTGTCATTTCTTGTGACGCATCTAACTTTAAAAAAAAAAAAAAATCTCTTCTTAGATAACTTTGGTAGGTCATGTGCATCATGAAATTCATATATATATATACACACATATATATATGTATATACATATATATATATATTCTTCCCAATTTAGGAGAATATGGGCTTTGATGTGTTTTTATAACCCCTGGATTTTACTGATATCCCTTAAAACACCTCTTTTTTACCTCTAATTCTATTAATTTGGGTCTTTCCTTAGTGACACCTCCTCCAAGGCCACACCTCCAATCCTTCCCATCTACTAACTAGGGACCAAGTATTCAAATATGTATTTAAGCCTCCATTCTCATTCAAACCCCAGTTGGCTTTATCAGGAATGTAGGATAACTGAAGCTTCTGGGTAGCTGATAATGAATATGAATTGGTGTATGTACTATGACTCTGGAATCTTAGTCCTAATAGGAAATGTAGATACCTACACAAAAACTCATTTCCTACATAACTATGTGGTACAGTTCCCAAGCTAGAAATGAATCAAACCACCACTGTACAATGTTGTTTATTCATACATGGACATGGACATACTGTACAATCATGAGAATGGGCAATGTGCACCTACTGAGAATAAGAATCTCCAGGTGAAAGCCAAAGAACATATTTTTTATTTTATTCACATAATATTCCAAGCCAGATGAAATGGGTTTTGCTTAGAACTGGATGGTGGTTGTGGATGAAATAGTAGTCAAAAGGGAACTTCTGGCTTCCATATTCATGTATGTTCTGTCTGTGAAGAATTCCTGATTGCCTGCATAGATACAACACTTCAACAGAGTTTAAGCAAGCAAATTCACATAATGAGGCCTGCCTACTTTAATTCACACTGAGACAGCATCTTCTCTTATGAGACTCTCTTTCCCTGATACATCCACACAGTAAGGCTGGGGGAACACCATCACCTCTAGTGTATACATTCCAAAAGTCTGGTTAGAGGAACAGGTCTCCACACCATGAAGAATAAACTATCTCTATTCCTGCCTGGGTACCTTATTTACTAAAGCACCTTACTCAGGAATTAATACACCTAAGTAAAGGTGTCTCAGGTACTCAAAGCTGCAGGACCACCTGGTACACCCTTGGAAGTACATGAACATAGGACTTAAGGCCTACTACAGAGTAGAAGTGTTAACGAAGCTCTGTTCTTGAGACATCTGTATCCTCTCTCTGTCATTCAGTCATCAGACTTGTGAGTGACTCTACTCAGTCTTCTCTTGCTGATAGGTCAGTAAAGTACTCAGGGGCACTGAAATGGTGTGGGAGTCAGCTCTGACAGGCTTGAGGCTCTCTGTACAGGTTAGGTTACCAGAAGGATGGGGAGGGAGGGGTTGACAACTCCCCAGCTTCTCTCTATCAACACTAGAACTGTTCCCGAGTAAATTCTAGACCCAAACAATTCCATGTTAGCGTTCTAGGTCCTACTGCAGTGCAGCTTTGTCCCCAAGCCAACTACCTCCAGTTCAAGTTGTGTCATTCCCAAAAATGGCCCACATAATCTTTTATTTGATGTTTATTTACCTGTAGGTATCTGCATGTATGTGCAGGTGCCAGCAGAGAATGCTGAAGTTCGTTTAATTGGAGGTACAGGTAGTTCTAAGCCACTTCATCTGTGTGTGTTCTTTGAAAGTTGCAAGCACTCTTAACCTGTGAGCCATGTCTCCAGCCCCTGCTCTTCATTTGGAAACAACCTCAGCATACTATGTGGCAGGCCTGGGCATATCTGAACAGCTCATCTGAACCATTTTCGTCACTGAACCCGAGAAGGGACGCTTTCTGGATGCTACGATGAAAAGCCACACCTTTCTCATCAGGTACTACAAGTCATGACAAAATTAAGCATTTAGGTTCCAAGAAAGCTGGGCAAAGTCTTATTTGTTGAAAGAATGGAAAAGGCCACCTTCCCATTCTTGTCCTCAAGAATCCATCCTGAGTCACTGAACTTCTGTGGGGAGTGGTGGAGAGATGGAGGTTCAACAGATAAGAACACAAAAGTAAAAAGGCAGCTGCTCGAACTGTTTCTGTAGGGTGACATCATGGGAACTCTCCTATGTCTTTGACAGTAGGTATAATGACTAGAGCCCATCTCAGACCCAGGCCAGTTTTCTCTGAGTCCTCAGGGAAGGGCCAAGGAACGCCACATTCCTCTTCTTGCTGCTTGGAATAGCCATCAATTATTGAATTCTTCTCTCCTAAAAATGACCCATGGGATGGAATGGAAAGGGCAGAAAGAGACTAAAAATGACATATCACCTGTTAACTAAGATCATGAATTGTGAGGAAGCTTTCTCTATGCCACATCATCAAAATACTTACTGGTACTTCCCCAGGAATAAAATGAGCCTAAATTTCTAAGAGCAAGAACATTCCTCCCCATCCCACAACCCACAACCCCTGCACCAGAACAAAACCTATCCTCTAATACTGACAACAGTGACTATATATAAACTAGAGTACGCTTTTGATTTTTTAAATAATTATTTTTATTTGATGTGTGTATATTCTGCCTGCACGTGATGGATATGTACTATGTGCATGCCTGGTGCCCAGGGAGGCCAAAAGATGATGTCAGATCCCCTGGAACTGGAGTTACTGATGATTGTGAGCTGCCATGTAGGTGCTAGCAACTGAACCTGGGTCTTCTCCACAAGCAGCCAGCACTCTTAACTACTGTCCATCTCTCTGGCCCTGAGCCTACTTTTAAAGCAAGTACTATCGATTTTTATAGAAAGTAGCATCTTTGTAAACTATCCTTTAAGAAGGTGATTTTTAAACAAATGTCTAATTGTATTTGCTCTTAAGTTTCTTGATGTATCTAAAGGCTGGCAAGTTTCTTCAGTGTGGCCTCAGTCCAGAAGTCAGCTCTATAGCTGACAATGACAATCACGATGGCTGTGATACAGCAAGTAAACACCTGAAAGGCAGCCATGCCGACTACTATACCATTAATGCCTCAACAGTGAATGTCTGAAAGACAATTAGACAGTGGGGTCTGCCTTATGGAATCCCAGTGTTCTGAGAGATGGGCAGGAGCTGTGTGTTGGGACCTGGAAGGATACAGTATTGATGAGTGAATTCTCTTATTGGTGAGGATCCATCTAAAATGCATCTCACTCTGCTGCTCTGTTGCACATGCACACATCCATTTGAAAACATTATGGAACAGAATTAGGACATGGCATTTTCACAAAATCTTGAGAAAATCTAGCCATGGAATCACTGTCCAATGAAGAAAGTTAATTGTACCTTAATCACAACCTCAACAGTTAGATATGCTAATTGCTATGGTAAGAAATTCTAAAGAGAATTTCAAACCATTCCACATTAATTCTATGCTACCATCTAAAGTTTTCTATAGAGTCTCAGAATTGCAGTATATTAGCAAATAATTACTTTATTGAAACACAGTCAAAATCTAGCCAGGTAGCTCTTATGACAATCTAAAATCAAAATTTAATCTTATAACTTTAGCAATATATATTGAACACTTACATTCAAGTATATAGAACACAATGGATTAAATCTTGAAAAACATTGTAACTAAACTTGAAACAAGTGCACAGTGGCAATCTAGCGTTCCTTTGCCAATTCTACAGTTATTGTAAATTCAGCTCTGTAAACACATTCAGCACATCACAGCACTGGAGAGGTCAGTTGCTCTGACACGCCTTGCTATGGTTTTGACAGTAGAGGGAAACAATTACAACATTCCCTTATGTACACACATTACGCTGGCCTGTCACAGACAGTAAATGTCAAAGTATACACTGGACTTTGTGGCAGCATCCTACACACTTAGAACTTACTATTAAAATAAACAAACAGCTGTCAAATGTCTCTGAGATGCTCTGCTCCATCTGGAAGGATGGAGTGCTGCTCTACAGCAATGTGCTCACTGCTGCTTCTCAAAGGCAAAAACCAAGTAGATACCTAAGGAAGAAAGAGAAAGGTCAGGGTCCAGTGACTCCTATCATCAGGGGAATATTCTCAGGCAGCACCAAGAAAGAAAGGCATCATGAATTCTCTAAGTTCTATTATTTCAGTGGTTTGGGGATAGATATATAATCACTTAAGTATATTGAAAAACAAAATTCTACTCATCCATTTAACACCACTAGGAACACTAGAATCCAATTTGAAACTCAACATAACTGAAGTCCAGACACTAGTGAACACTCAGGAACAGCTGTGGTACTCCACAGATTTTGCTAGTTTGAAGCTCTAACTTTCAACTTTCCATCTACCTTCCCTCTTCAGCACTTAGAATGTCTGGCAGTGTTTGTTTGTGTGTTTCCCCACTAAACTCTACAAGGCACACTTGTTTGCTCTTTAATCCCCTGGAGTCCTTTCACATAACTTCTTTTCTAAGTCAGTGTTCAATGTTTATTAAACAGTATGTCTCTGACAGCAGGAACTGCGCTCAGATTCTCAGGACACCCAAGTGAAAGATTAGCACCCTTTTATGCTAACACTAAGGATCCACAAACTGAAGTCCTCTACATCACCTGCTGCAGAAGCCCAGGACTCTGCAGAGCTGCCAGACTGTGCTTTCTCCTCTGAAGAAAGCAGAGTCTGTCAGAATGTGTCTGCATAACACTTGTTTTCAAACACAGGCTCCCTAAGAGCTCTCCTTACTCTGCCATCATTACTGTTCTATGTCCCCTCTTTGCTGTCAACATCTGAATGGCCAAATTAAGTAATATCCATGGAAGCACTGCATTAGCCAAACAATTCAACAGAATCCTGAGAAGACAGAGGCAGCTGCTTATTAACAAGTTTGTAGTGAAAATATGTATGCTCACATTGCTGAATAATGGCCTACAGGTATTTTCTCTTGCCACTACTCAGATGTGCAAATGGAGATGTGTGTGTGTGTGTGTGTGATATTCCAATGAATCAGCATAAATATAAAATGTATCAGAAAAACTATCATTTTCAAGTTTTAATGATCCCCTAAAACAGTCATTGAATTCACCCGTTAGCTGGATGATATACTCACTTGTAGCTTCCCATTCTGACTTACTTAAGGTTCCCTAGAATTACAGAAGAAAGAAAACTTCAGATTCAATACAGAAGTAAACGTAAGCTTATTTTTTAATAGAGGATAGAGGTAGCAAGACCTCCTAACTTCACTGTAAGAGCACACACTGCACACAACATTCTCATATATACATCTAAGAACAGACAGTAAGATTAAAACTTTCTGAACAAAATAAGAAAACACAAATTTCCTATAGGAAGTTCATCTCACTGCCTAGTAGTGGTTGGGGAAGGGAGGTGAGAACTGAAACAAGTATCCACCTTAAATCTGTAACTCAGAAATGAAAGCCTGAACCCTGTGTTTTACCAAAGAACCACAAAGCGTGTGAGCTCTGCACAGGGCACTGACTTTATAAGACCTACTTTCAGTTCCAGAACCTAATGTAAATTTGAAGAAATTATGAGTGAAGAAAATTCTAAGACGTTAAGGGAAATGTCTGCCATCTTCACTAGGACTAGTACAGTTTGTCTTATCATCATACACTTACTTTCTTTAAAACCAAGAGCCTGCATACAAAGTCAATCCAAATGAAAGCATGCTACTCTCTCATCTCCCATTACGTCCACAGAGCTAGGGATTCTGTCTCTGGAGCTCTGCCTTAGCAAGGATCTTGCAAACCAAGCCTGTGTCTTTGTTCCCTACCCCAACCCCTTAGCAGCCTCATAAAAAGTTCTGCATGCTACTCATTCAAATAAACAGTTTATGTTCTACAGCATCGAAAGTCAGCTCAACTAAGGGAAAACAGATTATTACTTGCCAAACTTGTAATGTAGTAAGCCCAAATATTGTAAACAAGTGAAATACGCTAAGTCTCCACATAGCACATGCTCCTTTGTTCTGGCTGTCAAAACTGGAACTTACCAGAGGTAATCTTACTTGACTGTTCTTCATGTACTCTGCCGCATGTGCATAGTCACCCACCTTTTCAGAGGCAAGTTTAGAGTTCTCGTTTGCAGGGTATGGCTACGGAAAAATGTAAATTCTAGTTAAGAAATCTCCCAGCAATTTGTAAGTTTGACAGAGTCAACACTGAAAACAGGACTGCTCCACTCTTCCTCTGGTTGTGCAACAGGCTATTCTGAGCTGATGGGGAAGGGGACTGTTCAAGTCTCAAGGCCATCTGCTAACATAATGCATTCCAGGCCAACTAGGACCACAGAATGAGACTTTGCCTCATAGCAAACAACAAAAACGAAGAAAAAACAAAAAAAAAGAAAAGAATATTAATATTTTAAATTAAATGGACTGTCTTAAATTTTGCATGATATGATTCTAATAAGTTACAAGCACACTGACACTTTCTATCTGCGTAATAAAGGGAAGGGAAAGCAACCAATGACTGCAGTCTCTCACGGCTTCACTGGGACAAGCAGGGAGTTAGGCAGCCCTGGCCTCAGTATGTGACAATTACTAGGATGCCACCAGAGTCATCACAGAACAGAGTTATGCTCAGGACTATGTACTTGGCCCCTAAACTGCTGACCCAGTCGTAAGAGAACTGCTGTGGATAGGGAGGTCCCAGCAGGGACATGGCTACTACAGCAGACCTGATAGGCAGGGGCAGGGGCTGTGCATACAGCACCAGAGCACACAGAGGGGTCTTTCCAGTCTGCAATGCCACTAAGTCTGAGGTTGAGAACCTTATTTTAAAGCGGGACTGCCTTTGTAGGGAACAGAACTGGATTAGAGTCCCACTCATTCATGTACGGACCATCCACTAGAAGAGTCTGCATCAGCCTCCGTCCTAGAAGGTAAAGCATCTACAGCAACCATAACCTGCACATCTAACTACGCAATGTCTGAAGAACTCTGAAAAACACCCCAAATACCATGTCCTAGAATCTTTATACTTCATCTGTATACTTACCTCCAGGGCCTGCATTCGTTTTAAGAGCATTTTGTTTTCATTGTTCTTAATCTTTTCTTCATAGAATTCCAGAAATGTTTTTTTATAGATTAGCTTCATATTATACTTTTTTGCCATTCTGTCCAAAAAGATTAATGGAAACACTTTCAGATGTTTGTAATTTGTTTTTAAAAAACAACTATTTCATCACATTTATGTGCACAAGTTGAGGGTAGTGGTTCTCTCTTTCCATGATGTGGATCCCAGGGACTGAACTCGGGTCATCAGGCTGTGCAGCAAGTGCCTTTCCCCACTGAGTCATCTCTCTGCTCCTTTCTCACCCAGTTTACTTTTGAAGCGTTAGCAGTAACATCTGGGTTTAACTAAAAAAGCTATTTACTTATGTTGAACAGAATAATACAAATGAAGGCCAAATAATAGTGCCTATGAAGAAAGAAGCATTCTAAATATCCATGGCTTGCAAACAGGTCTCTAGTGTGGCAAACAGTTCATGGAATTCAATTTCTCGTGATCACTGCTCATTCGCTCTCAGCCTGGATGCCAGACGCTCTAACTTCTCGTCCTACGGCTGAAACTTACAAGACTGCTTTCTGCCCGTTTTCATCACTGCAGTGAACCCATCTACTTTTCTCATAGTCCCTGTGGTTAATACATCAGAGTCCTCGTTCTCTCACCCACAACGTGTCCATTTTTACCGTATTCATTCACTGCCACCCTGCAATGCGGCTATCCCCAGCTTCCAGTCCGACTCTCCCTCAATGAACTTTCCCAGGTACAGCCAGATTCAGCTTGTAGATATACACTATCCTCTTTAGTACCCTTCACTCGGCTCCAAGATATAATCCCAAAGCCTTCAGCATGGTCTCTGAGCTGCTCATTTTGGGGAGGGGAGGGGAGAATACTGCCTTCTCTTCGAAGCTGCATTTGGTTCAGTCCTACTAGTTTTCCTTCCTCTTCTTAGCTCAGCCTTTTTGACACTTCCCAAGTTTTGTAGGAACAGCCAGCCTTCCTGTCTTCTACATCCACATCCCATTCGACTTAAAAGCTATCCTAACAGTTCTCTCCTGCCTCCTGTTAGCACTCCTGCATTTGTTAAGTTTATGCAACCCTCCGCAATATGAAGTAGCTTGGAGAAATCATAGGTCGTGGGTAAAGGAAAACAAACGAACATATCTACAAGACAAGCTTGAGTAGGAGGCACAGTTGAGGGAAGAAGGCTGAAGGGATGTCAGAGGCTCCTGCACTGGGATACTGCGTAAGACACACTTAAGACTGTATTTTTATTTGAGCTAGCCCTTCTTGCATAGACAGTATGAACATACGTACTTCTTTTATTCAAGAAAACTCAATTATAATTAATCTCCAAGACAAGTCACTAGAAACAAAAGGCTATATGCAAAAAAAAGGAAAAAAATTATTAAAAAGCATGCAATTTGTGCAATTCAAATGGGCTTTTCAATAAGTTAATTACATTATTGTTTTGTTTCTTAATTAAATGGCAAGAAGCTCAACCTCACCATTTTTTAGATTTAACATTTAGATCACCAAATGCTTACATGAATAAATACATTTTTAAAAAAGATATATTAGGCAGTAACCATGCACTTTCTTGGTAGAACTATTGTGTCTCTCAGCCACCCACATTGCCACAGGCCCAGAAAGGAGGAACACAAGCAGGTTTTTGTGGTGTGTCTCCTCATCTCCCCACAGTGAGAGCTACTCTTTGATTCTTGCCCTCAAACATGACACACTGCTGGTAAGGTCCCTTTTCCACTTCCCACAACTCCACAATTCCGCCCAGCACTGGCCTACACTTCCATTAGTGTTTGGATGCCTCAGCCACACCTGAACCTGTCCAGAGAACTCACTGAAGCAATCACACAGGCTGAATATAATTATCTATTGAAAACCCTGTATTGAGATCTCCTGAGCCTCACCAGTCAAAAACCAAAATAATTAACAGAACTATGTGCTGCTCCTACTTAAGATGAAATCAACCAAGTTTAGTTTACACAACCCACTCAACAAGGTGGACTAGAAGAAACTCATATCAAACACATAAGCTCAAACTAACTCCGGACGACTAAGTCCCAACACAAACACAACAGGTAAAAAACCAGGAGGGTGTGGGCAACACTGACTGGGCCTGAGTAACAGCAGCAACAGAAACGGCATGAATTTGTGAGGAGGATGTGGGAGGAACATGGGAACAAGTGGATATGGGAGGGAGGGATAAATTTGATCAAAATTGCAACTCCTACATGAAATTCTCAAAAAAAAAATATGAAAATAATTATATATTAAAGAATGAATCTATAACGCTCTAAGTTTATAATGTTCAAGCACTTTAAGTAGAAAATAATACCACATTTGCTCAGCACTGTACAACAGTCTTTCATATTCTTTTTTAGTTTGGGGTCAACTACAGATACTGATTCTGTTAAGCAGAAACATCAAGCTAACAAAGGAAAAAAATGAAAAAAAAGAAAACAAATTTCTTCTTTTATGAAGTTAAAGGGCAATCTTTTTCCAAACATTTAAAAATAGAAAGCACACTGACTTAAAAATTTAAATTTTGTAAGCAGCTTGAATCTGTAACACTGTATAGTATGTTCATGTCAGTCATGTCTTGTTACTTTATTTTCTCTTGCCCTTCCTCCCTCTTTCTCTACCTCTCTATTTTCTTTCCTTGTTTAGAGACAGTCTTACATTGTAGCCCAGGATAGCTCAAACTCACAGCAGTCCTCCTGTATGAGTTTCTTGGGCACAAGCTATGAAGCTGAGCAACACACCTGGCACAAGGTCTGACTGCACTGACTCATGAAAACCCTGCGTCTACAGTGTTACAAGGTGACTAAGTGGAGATTCAAATACTCACCAGGCAAATCTAGGTGAGCCAAACCCCTCCTGCTTCCTCAGTTAATATTCAAAAGAGAAGATGTTTGTTTTCAAAAAGTACGAAATGAAATTTCATCATCTGTACACAACCTCCATCTAAGTTGGCTTTTATTAAATTCTCCTGGCAGGGAAATCCTGCAGATTAAGGTATATATCACAAAGTCTTGAAGCCACAACGATAACATCCAGTACCTTCAACTTGTCCTATGTTTGTAGCTCACAGGAACTCTCAAGAATTAATGTGCATGGGGGAATACACCATGGAATCAGGACTCTATAATCTACCTGTAGGAAGCTGGGCATGGCAGAGCACGCCTTTAATCCCAGCACTAGGGAGACAGAGGCAAGTAGATCTCTGTGAGTCCAAGGTCAGCCTGGTCTACATAGCAAGTTACAAGACAGCCAAAGCTATAGCCTGAGACCCTATCTCAAAAGAAGAAAGATAAGGAAAAAGAAAAGAACAAAAAAAAAAAAAAAAAACCACTAGGCTATTCCATGGGCAATTTCAAAGCTATACTAAATCACAAACTTGATAATCTTTCAAAAGGAGGATCTTGGACTTACAAATTCATCTTTATGTTAGCCAAGCTGTGTGTTTACCACCTGTAGGACCAGTTAGCTTCTCCTTGAGCAGAAGCAGTTGGCCCCTTCCCTTAGGAAAGAGTTATCTAAAATGAACACCAATTCTGCAGCTAAGGCTTTTTGTGGAGGTTGCATTTAAAATACAATATGAATAGCAATATGAATTTTGTCCCCTTAGGACAGGGATGAGGGGAAAGAAAAAGTAACAGATCAAGACATTCTTACTCAGTCAGCAATGGAAAATAGACCAAGAATTCAGGGACATCCACAACACCTTCCAAGTTAAAGTCATATTTGCAGCCAAATAAAGGATAATTTCCTTTCTTCTGGAATTTCACAGTGTATATTTCATTTCCAAATGATTCTGTTTCTGAAGCTTCAAGGCGTCTTCTATTGGGTTAGTCCACAACCAAAATAAAAGAATTATGATTAATATTTTTCATCCTATCAATCATATCATGCATGTGAAAAAGCACATGATACAATTTTAAAAGGTACCTGACCAATTTTAACTGGATTCAAGTTACTTACATCAGTTCGAAGCTATTAGGAGTGGTACCAATAAAATAGCCGCCAGGGTTAAGCCTTCCGCAGGCATTTCTAAGCATCGTGTCAGCCTGCTCCAGGGACTCGAAGGAGTAATGGCAAGCAAACTGACAGCTGCAGACGTCAAAGTACATTTCTGGGTCACGGAATTTTTCAACCAAAAGTTCCTATAACAAATATAAATGGGTTAGTATTTTAAACTAAATTACAACATAGATCAAAAGTTTTTTAGTAAATTACTAGGATTTAGGGCTCTTAAAGTAGACGTTCTCTGGCAGCAACTAATAGTTCTCACCAATCTTTGAGTTATTCTTTGTCATGTATATATTATAGCAAGGACCACTTAATAAAAGCATTCTTACCCTGACCTAAAAGAACTACAGGTCTGGGTAGGCAGCACAAGTGAAAGCTGGGGACACAAACAGTACGCAGAGCTCACTGGCCAGCCAGCATATCCCCATCAAGAATCCCGAGGCCCCTTTGAGAAACCCTATCTCAGGAAAAAGGAGCAATATCCAAGATTCATCAATACCAACCCACCTACCCAACACAAGCATATAAAATAATCAAGATTTTGATTTTCATGATGACCTTAAAATAGTGGGGAATTCTGAAATCATGTTAAACATATGTGTCAGGCCAGAGAGATGGCTCGGTAGGTCAGTGTCAGGAGCCTGGCCATTCTTATGGTGACATGAGGTGGGCACAGGAGAATCCTCTGGAAGCTCACAAACATGGGGTATAAAGAACTGGAGCAAACAAGAAAGGTTTTCCCTTCAAAGTGAAAGGTAAAAACTAAGCTGGAGACCCCTGACCTCCAGTGGAAGCTATGTCCCAGATGAACCACCCCAAACATACCATACTCACATAAAATAAACAAATAAACAAATAAATAAATGAATTAAATGTTACATAACATTTCAGTTATCTCAGAGGAATCTCAGAGGCACAATGGAAGGTGAAAAGCACACAGTGGTTCTGATATGACAGGAAACCATCCTTAGAAACCACAAGGTGAACAAAACACGCATTTAAGTCCAGGTCTATTGCAAAATAAAGCAATCCTTCATATCCTCAAGTTCTATAACAGTGAAGTCAACCAATGATGGATTCAAGATAAGAGGAAAATTTATCTTTTAAATGAATATGCACACTTACTTCCTAAATAGTGTGACAACTAGTTACATAGCACTTTCACTATAATTGTTACTATATTAAAATTATCTAAACATGCTTTTAAAGTATACCTGAGTATCTGTGTAGTTATCCACAAATCTATGCCATTTTATATAAGGGACTTTGAGCTTCTGTGGACTCTGGGACTTTAGGGATACTAAGGGATGACCATTGAAAACAAATCTTGCCTAAATCAAAAAGCAAAAGAGACTTCAAAAAAACCCATTTATTAAAAGTAAAACTTGCCTAAAAGTATCCAAGGATTTATTATAACAGAATTTCTAATAGAGATTGAAAATGCATGTCTTAGGATTTTCAATGTTTGTTTCAAATCACAATTTAACTAACGAATCAACCTTAAAAATAGGAGATGTGGCGCACGCCTTTAATCCCAGCACTTGGGAGGCAGAGGCAGGTGGATTTCTGAGTTCGAGGCCAGCCTGGTCTACAGAGTGAGTTCCAGGACAGCCAGAGCTATACAGAGAAACCCTGTCTCAAAAATACCAAAAAAAAAAAAAAAAAAAAAAAAAAAAAGTAGATGTAGCATGTGTAAGGAAGGTCCTGCATTTGATCCTAGCACTGTAAAAAGAAAACAAATTGTAAAAGAGAAGGAAGGCTGGAGAGATGGCTCACTTGCTGCTCATTGTAGAGGACACAGGTTGGATTCCCAGAACCCACATGGTAGCTTAAAAGTGTCCTTAATTCTAGGCCCAGGAATCAATACCCTTATCTGGCCTCCATCAGCACCAGGCATGCATGTGATGCACATTAACACAAATGCAGGCAAACACCAATATACATAAAAATAAACCTAAAAATTAAAACAAAATATCTGTACCTTTGAACAGTCAGCAGTTATAAATTCTGCACTAAAAATATGCTCATTATCACGACGACATTTCATGTCTTCATAACGTTGTTGACATTGTTTCATAGAAATATCAGCGATATCTGAAAGGGTAAAAGGTGTTACTGATACACTGTGGCATGAGCTCCAGGAGTAAGGAAAAGGCTGTAGGGTCGATCCGTTCCTTTTAAACAGAGCCTGTTTCCTTTGCTGTGTAGATGTTCAACTACACCCCATGCAGAATAAGCAGCTTCTCTGTCCCTGCAGCGCTGTCTTAATAGCACTTATGCTAGCCAAGGCCAGGCTGAGCAGGTGAGCATCGCTGAACGTGTGGACATCAAAGGACAGCTCTGTGGAATTGGTTCTTTCCCTCCAATATGGGTTCTGAGAATGGATCAGGCTCAGACAGCAAGGGCTTTGACCAACTTCTCCTTGCTGTGAGATTTGCACTTGAGAAAGAAAAGCAATGACGGGTAAAGACAGCCCTTACTCACACATGCAGGGCAGTGGCACTCAAGAGTACTATGGAGGTGTCCCGAGTTCTGCACTATCATACACCAGCAAGGAAAGCTGTCCTCCCTAAAACAGCAGACTCAATCTTGGCTCTGATTCCCATCTCTGAGCATCACCATGGGGAAGTATGGAGCAATCTTTTCCTGTCACTAGCAGCACCCAGCACATCTTGGGTTGTGAGCTCACATTGTCATGTGTTCAAAAAGAGTCACCTGAATTTGAAAGAATGGCTCTTGAATTCTATCATATATGTACTTTTGAAGATGAACAGGGTCATTTCAAGAGACACAATGGATAGTGCTTGTCAGAGATAAAATTTGACTTTTAAAAAAAAATTACAATTCTGAGAAAAAAATTTATATTAACCACCTTTGTGACTGATGATAATATTAATAATATTTATTATAAATATTATAATAATATACTATTAAATATAATATTTTCTTAAGAAAATATGATTTCTTGGGGTGTTTCAAGATAACTTCAGTAAACAGTACTTTCCAGGTATTCTGAAGCCATTCTGAAAATATCAGACAAACCAATGGGTCTGAAAGTAAGGGACTATGCCAGAAGGGTGTTTGCCAGAAGGTTTCAGACCCCACACCTAAGTCCCCTTACAGAATTGCCTGATGCTTGACTTCTCCCCCAAAGATGAATCCACAATTATCTGAGAAAGGCTGACACCACCTTTCATTTACAATCACTTATTCACCAAAATAACAAAATGACCTGGTAAATGTAGAGACATTTCTCAAAGTCTACTTGCCAGAATTCCCATTATACTTTAATTTGTATGAATTAAAAAGCACAGCCTCATTTTCTAACATGTTCAAGAATCAATAGCTTTTGGTACACACATAAAATTATCAATTCTTCAGTAACTGCTTTAGTATATATGGCTCATCAAACAAGAACAATTAAGAGAACTACTGACTTGGGCAGTACTTTTGGAGGCAATACTGTTTTACACCCTGTGATCCATTAAACAGAAAGATGGTACCCAATAGGAATAATATCATAATAGTAACAATATGTCCTTTCGTGTGGGAAGTTCACGTTAACATTAACTGTATTACAAAACCACCGGAAAGAAAAGCCTTAACTCATTTTTCAAAACACCAATCATAGAGAAGGTGCTTCAGATATCTTAGCATCACATCGGCAAAGGGGTCCTTTTAATTGCCCATTCACCTAACGGACCAAAATAATTCTCATCTTTAAAATGTGTTATTTGCTTAGCTGCTTAGCTGTCTTTACTGTCAGTGCACGGGTGTGTGAACAAGGGAGAGACTGTACACGAGCACTTGCTCCCCCTCCCTCATGTGAGTCCTGGGGACTGCACTCAGGTGGTCAGACCTGCATGGCACATGCTTTTACCCAACGAGCTATCACACTGGGCCCCAACAGCTCTTTACATTGTCAATATCTATCTTACCAGCACACACCAGCCTGCTGATTCTCCCCTTCCTCCACTTGAGCAAATCTCCACCTTTTCCACATCCCAGGTCCAAAACGGTGATGTCACGGTTTTTTCTTTGTCGTACCTTTTCTAAAATTTCACCTAAAAGAGATATCAATCATAACACATTTTCTCTATATTTACTACAGCAACTTCTTTAAAACCTACTAACTTCTCACAAATCATATGGACTATACCACACTAATGTATAGTTAATATTAAGTTGGTATTCCAAAATCTAACAAAGAGGAAGTAACTTGATCCTTTTTTACTAAAGAGTACACATGTTTTACAAGGTTAAAATGATTTCTTGAAGGATACTTTGAAAATGTGGATTATTAAGTAGGTGATATTTAAGTTCTAATTTAAAAACAAAAAGCTGTAACACCTGTGATAAGAGCAACCTAACTTGCTTTCCCTATCCCCAATAGCTTCCCACAGTCCCAGGGTTTAACTGTGACACACTTACACTGAAGTAGCTCTGGAAGGACAATAATAGATGCCTCTTATTCTTTAGTCAGCCTTAAGAACTAGTCAAAAAACTATACCTCTCACCTCAAACAGGCAGACGTTCAAACAGTGTAAAAGGCTGATTAATAATAATTTGACTTAAATGAGGTATTCAGCCAGAGTAAAACTTGATAGAATAATGAATCTTACACTTATTTCCCCTATTTTGTTACTCTAATACTTTATAATTTGGATGGATATTATTTGGGTGGCTAAATATTCACTACCAATATTTCTGCCATAGATATGAAAGTAGCTTTTATTAAAAGCATAGGTGTCCCATATTTAAGTTTCTGTCATGAATCTTGATACTTATTCACCAAAACAAAATGAAGTGTGAAATGTAGAAGCACTAGTCAGAATTCCCATTAAACTTTATTTGTACGAATTAAAATCAGACAAAAAGGAAAAACAAAAAGCCTTCACTATAAAACCCTTAAGATATACTCTTAAAATCTCTGAACGTACACACAAGTCACATGTAACTAGACAGAGAAAGCAATACTTACATTCTAAGTCATATTTTCTATACTCATTTCCATTTTAATTTTAAACATGAGTTTCCATAGAGAAAATATTAGTTCTGAAGCTGTATGTCTTTTTTTTTTTTTTATGTCTTTATCAGTCCTCAAGAAATCATATAAGACAGACAAGCTCCGTAACCAACAGCAACTCAGGAAAAGCACACAGGTAGAGTCTAACACTGTCCTTTTCTTGACATAATAAAAACTCAATGTTCAATCCAACATGCGTGTCACTAAAACTATTATGTAATCGCCTTGAGCAACATTAACTAAAAGTATAAAGGTATTTCACTGTCAAGTGAAAGCCTGTTTAACTTAATATTAACGAAACATTATGAGTGTCCCATACAATGAACTAAAAACAAATAGTAAAATACTTTCTCCCAAGGGCCTACTTCTGGCTTTCTAGCTTTTTAAAACCAAAGTGTGACCACAAAGGAAAGAGTAAATGATGGCCTTCAAAGCTTGATATATAATTAAACCTGGGAGGGAAGACCCAAAGCAGGAGATGGGCTGTGGATACAGCTTAGCTGCACAGCACTTTCAATGTGTGCACCCTTAGGTACAGTGAAAAGCAATGCACCTCAATAAAAACTCAAATCTCCCAACTAAAGGGCAAAAAATGATCATACCAATAAGAATACTTTTAATCCAATTATTAAAGTTCCTTAGGTAAAAAATGCGACTTTGACTACGCTTCGCCAAGCCAACCTCCTGAAGCTCATTATAGTGGGCAGCCACGGCTGAGCTGTGTCCTTCCTCCAGCTTCTGAAACTGAAAGGAACAGAATTAAGGATTAGAGCAGATCCGGAAAGGAAGGAAAAGCCTCAGAGCACCTGACTTACGTTACAGACCAAGCACAGCAACTCAAGTGCGTTTCACAAAGCAATGGCTGGAGCCACAGAAATACTACCAGTTACCACCATCCCTAAGAAGGACTGCTTGATTCTTTATAAAAAGAACCCCTCCCCACTTTAAGTCTTGACTGTGACCCTCACCTATATAATTTATGACCAAATGTTTTAAAGAAAACTACTGTGCTTCAGAGTTTTGATTTATTCAACTTAATAAATTAGTCAATGGATGAACTTCCTAAAAGGGAGTGAAAGAAATAAGCTATGACATTTTAGTATCAGTAAGGAATTAATGTTATGATTACATAATGCATATATAGGGGAGTTAGCATTCAGTACGCTACACTCAATACCAGCGACTTTTATTAAACATTATTAATCTAATGAAACAATTTTTAATCTACACTTAGTAAAATCCTAAGCACTGTATAAAAATACCATAGTAAAGGCCTTCAGCCTCTGCCATCTTTTTCAAAGCATCTAATTCTTTATCTTATATATCAAATTTAAGGGTGAAATTTTACTTGGGGAAAAAAAAATCTTCCAGTATAAGTTTAAAAACTCAAGTTTAACATATAAAATTAGCTTTTTACAAGGACACTATTGGTGAAAGCCTGGCCTGCTACTTTCTCTTTCAGACCTGATAACAAAATGTTACTAACTTGCAAAATATTCTTTCTTTCCAATGCCAGATTCAGCCTAGGTATCCTTCCAGGATAGCGAATGTTTGTTAGTTAGACCTTGCTCACACCAGCCTTCTGCATCAACTTAACCAAAATTATGATAAATAACCATGTAAACCAGACTAGAAGCTGGAAAGATTTATACTTTAGCATATTAGTAAAGGAGAATAAAGCTGGGCACAAGTTT
The DNA here is from genome assembly GCA_019843815.1 of Montemys delectorum. Classification (NCBI taxonomy): domain Eukaryota; kingdom Metazoa; phylum Chordata; class Mammalia; order Rodentia; family Muridae; genus Montemys; species Montemys delectorum. The sequence continues at coordinate 19,743 of JADRCD010229318.1, forward strand.
TGACATTTATTACTTTAAGAGATCATCTGCATACTTGAAACACCCAATACAAAAGGGCAGATGGAAATTGGCTGGGCCACAGACTACCATCTTTAAAAAAAAAAAATCAGGCTGGAGAGATGGCTCTGCAGTTAAGAGCACTGATTGCTCCTCCAGAGGTCCTGAGTTCAATTCCCAGCAACCACATGGTGACTCACAACCATCTGTAAAGGGATCGATGCCCTCTTCTGGTGTGTCTGAAGACAGCTACAGTGTACTCAACTTAAAAAAAAAAAAACTTTAAAAAAAAAAATTTAGTAAGAAGCAAACTACAGAAACTAGCTTTTTCAAGATTCTGGCCAAACAAGAGTTTCAAAATAATATAAAAATTATCCTAGCACAAGGTTCACCTTAACAAAATTTTAAGTTAAGAGTCTATTTTACTTTAAGGTTATACTTATTTAAAAGCAAAACATTCCTAAACTGTTTGTTTAAATATATCTATAATTTTTCCACAGCTGCTCCATTCTCCTGGTTAGCACACTGAATTAAAAATAAAATACCAGCAGCGTACTTTCCGCGTTTCCCCGGTGTCCTGAGGCGGCAGTTTTCTCTTTCTCTGGTTGAGCTCACCAAGGGAAGGCTCATCTTCTGACACACCGCCCTTCTCCAGTTTGCTTCTCTTTGAAGGAGCTCCATCATCCTCAGAGTGTTTTTCCTCTAAGATGATTTCGACATCGAGTTTTCTTTTCTTGGATGGAGAATCTTGCACATAACTCGAATTTTGCTCTACAAGATCATCTTCAAACTCTCTGTGCGTTTTTGGTTGATCTCCTTGCTGGCATGGAGGAGTCTTTTCAGAAGGCCTCTGCCCAGAGGCAGCAGCGGTTTCATTAACGCCTGGAGGAGAATCCGTTTCAGAATCTACAGGTGCTTTTGCAGAACCTTCCATTTCTGGTTACTTGAACTGACAGCAAAACCTCATGAATCAACACTGGAATAGTCAAAAAAATAATGTATTATTTACACATACCAAAGCTAAGACTCTAAAAATAATGTCAGTCATGCAGACACATCTAATCTATAGCCCAAGACACTTATGGCCATTCACTATAGATAGGAATGTAGCCCAACACAAACATCACAGACTGAGCAGTACAGTTCTCAAGCATGAGCTTTGTAATAAGATTGTTTCATAATGTCAAAAGGTGGTACACACATGAGCTGAAACAATGATTATATATGCATATGAGGCTATAAATATGTAGTATTAATTAGAATGCCTCCAAACATCTACAATTTTATTTATAAAGATAATATGTACATTTAAAAAGACAAATGAAGTTAAGATACACAAATACAGGTTTAGCATCTAAGATCTAAAATTCTTGGAGTAGCCATCAAATATTACTCCATTACCAAGCAGCTTGGCTCAATTAAGAATTAAGCACAGGCACTATTCCTTCTATGTTATGTGTATTAATTTTTACACAGACATAAATTTGTTAGGATATATTTATTAAATTATTGGGACTAAATTATTTAATTAATAGAACCATTAAGGCATTGCGTTGGTTTGGAAATTATTTGAATATGAAATTATTCCCTCACAGGCTTGGGTGTCAAATGCATGGTCCCCACCTAGTAGTGCTATTTTGGGAGATTCTGGAAATCTGAGACACGGGGACTAGGGTGGGGCAAGTAGGTCACTGAAGGTTATGTCCATCCTAGGTAACATCCCCTCTGCCACCTGTCCATCCCTAGGAAACGAAGTTCCTTAGTCACGTGCTACTGTTGCCATGGTATTCTGCCCAAGTGCAAGGAGCCAAACAATCACAATCTGAACCTCAAAAAGCACAAGGCAGAGTAATCCTTCATGCTTTCTCTAGCATGTGGTCAAAGTGATGCAAAAGTGAGACCAGTAACAGAGAGGTGGGTTGCCATGCTGTGACTACCTGACAACGGTGTGCAGATTCCTTCGGAACGTGCTTCTGAAGCAATGTGAGCATGCGTACTATACGGTAATACGATGATCATACTTCATGTTTCTGCTCTGATTCTCACTGTAAAGCTGGTCAGATGTGGCTACTGATAACCATATTACAGTCTGAGCATGGTCGCAGGTGCCTTTAATTCCAGCACTTGGCTGGCCAGGATCAAGGGATCTCTGTGCGTGGGAGACAGGTTGACCTGTTCTAGGCCAGCTAAGGCTACCCAGTAAGAACCTATCTCAAAAAGCAAAAGCAACAAAAAGACCAACCGCTTGAATGTGGTCATTTCTTCTACTACATTAACCGGTGTGTTAGCTTTCAACTCAGCCTGTAACGAAGCTTCACCGCAGAGATATATCTTTACAGGTTCTTTACAAGAGTAGATATGAAGGCCTGCAGTCAGATTCCCCAAAGCATCCTCGTTCCCACCTGAGACCTCTTAAGCCTGGCCTCACCGACTGTACTCCTGCTGACTTCTTAAGCC